>JAHLSL010000080.1:2039817-2193315 GCA_025920805.1 Petroica traversi | reverse complement strand
TCCTGGAGAAGACATCCCTTTAGGGCTAAGCTCTCACTGACTTGCATAGTGGGAGAGAGGAAAATTTGGAGTTCCTTCTAAGCTCTTGGGTGAGCACAAACCTGGATTAAAAAACATTCTGAGATGATTTCTAAGCAGAATCCCAGAATCTCCAAGGCAAAGGAAAATAAAATGGGACAGGAAACATGAGACTTGGAACTGTGGCTCTCAGTCCTTCCCTTGCTGGTGGATTTGTTTGATGGTACAGATAACATGCCATGCCCCTCCACTGCAGGGTCACAAAAGTCTCTGCTCTCCTTGTTATGAATCTCTTTGCCAGGCACTTTTGGTGCTTTCACCATGTATCTCATTCTATAGCATGCTCAATGTAAGTGATGTCACAAAAAATACTTTTCCAAAAGTTAAAGGGTAAGATCATCTGGACACATGTCCCCAAGTTTATTTTTACAGGAAGGAAAGCTTTAGCTCTGTGGCTGAGTAACTGGTGTAGCACCTGATTTTAGTAAAGAAGTCCAGGCCTGAAAATAATATTTTAGAAATCCAACAGAGAAATACACATAGAAGGAAGGCAAAATAAACCTTGGGCACCTATATTTCTGTGTAATAGAAATTCACTAAAAATAATTCAAGATCTGTGTTTTTATTACTATGAAACAAAATAACACCATACAAAAGTCAAGAAAATGCTTAATATATGTATCATAAAAATGAGTTACCTAAATCTGTACACAATAGGATTGCTTGACAGGCAATTTGCAACCTTATACATAAAAGTTATATAATGCCTAAAAGACACATATATTTTAAAAGCATCAGGCTAAGATTAAAGAACTTCTAAGGTAATAAGTGTTTGTGTTCTATTAAAGACTGCTAAACAATTATTTCTTCTAAAAAATATGACCGTGCTTTAAACAAAGTGCCATCACTGCTCTGTACAGTGACAGCAGAAGTTTTCAGGTTTATTAGAACCACATTTTCATCTAACAGTAGAGTTTTGATTTGAAATTTTGAGGTCATAAAATTTTGCCTGGAAAAGTCTCATACTCCAGTGTAATCAGACATGCATCTCTTAGGGGATAAACATTAGTTCACTGTGATACTCTCACCCTTAAAGGAAGACATACAGGAAGAAAAATAGATATAGAGCTATAGCATTAACTTTCTGTTATAGCAGTCACATTCTTTATATTATTACTAAACATGGAAGAAGAATCAGATAAACCATATTGAGTTGATTGTCAGGATACATTGAACAGTTTATGATAACAGTGAGCATGGCAAGATCTCAGAGACAAAATTTCTTGCTTGCATCAACTTTTCTCTCAGGATTATAAAGATCCACAGATACCTGAGAGCTTTTCCAGATTCTTAATCTTACTGGGATGCAGTCCTGCTGCCAGACTGAAGGTAGATGGAAAAATAGAGTCTCTGCTGGAAATGGAATAATGGAGAATTGTTATTGATTATGTTAGATTTGGTTTTAGGGCAGAAATCAACCACAGGATGTGACAGACAGTGGCCAATATCAGCCAGCACAACTCTGTGAGATATCTGTTCTCCCTGTGCCAATAGTTTCAAATTTTGCTTATATGGTCTGAGGCAATTTACAGATGGAATATAAATCCAGAAATGCACCTGCATGCAATTGTACTATGCCATCTCATTCATTCACCTAGAAGAGACTATAGGACTTTCTTGGGCCATGAGACACAGAGACAAGTTGCCAGATGTGAAAGCTAAAAGGTCACATCCAAATGACAGAACCAAAGAGACATGATTGCTAGGAGAAGAGCAAAGTGGGGAGGTGGTGGTGATGATGATGACCTTCTTCTGCCTCTGCCTTGAAGCATAAATGTAGCTCTGTGGTAGAGAAGTATGGTCAGGCTGATCCCAGCAATTACCACCTTCTTCCAGTCCAGGGTGTGGGATGGTCACAGGGATCTTCTGCTCCAGCCTCAAGTTGCAGAATAAAGGTGAGATACTCTTGAATAACCAGAGGGCTGTATGCAGCATGGCATATAAGCTGGCTTTGAAGTCATGAAATCATAGAAGAGTTTGGGTTGGAAAGCACCTTAAAGATCATCTAGTCCAACCCCTCTGCCATAAGCAGGTTCATCTTCAATTAGATCAGCTTGCTCAGAGGCCCATTCAGTCTCTGAGCAATGAAGAATGAAGGTTATATGCTATATTTCCCATAGCTTGCCTTTAGAGAAACATGAATTGTCCACATATTTAAAACATACTCTCTAAACTTTGACTTAATATCTAATAAATCTGATAAATGCTTGTGGGGTTGTAGCTGAAATGCCTTCAATTTATGGAATAAAATGTTTTGGGAGCTTATTAAATTGCACTGGAACAGTTGTTTAATATGTTCATAAAAGTTGTATTGATTGTGGGATGTTTGTCTTAGAATCAAATGGTCGTAGCTTCAAAATGCAAGATGTTTTTGAGTATTTTTAATGTTTCATTAATCTTTACTCTGACTACTTTGAAATTTTTTTTGAGTTTATAGGTTGTATTTTTAAGTTAAAAATTGTTCAGAATTTAGCTTCTTGAACTAGGATTCTTTAAACAGTATTTATACATTATTTTTTCCAAAATGCAATATCCCAGACACTGGGAAAATGGAATTGATTTCATAATGGATAAGACTTCTGAAAAGAACAACATAATATACACTAATGTGTACCCCAGTGACATCAGAGTAGGGCTTGGATTGTAGCACTTTTATACAAACTAATTAACCTCTCATCGAACTCAGCTGCTCTATCTATAGGATTAAGGTACTTCTAAGAGTCAGTAAAGTGAATCACAACAATAAAAGATAGCTGGATATGTCCTTACATGAGTTATCACTGAATAAATTTGAGAGTTTCTTAAAATTACTCAGTGACATTTCCCAGATGCTGATCTTATGTCCTATATTTCTTCTTAAGATGCTGTAAGATATGGTGCAAGAGGATGAGTTCTGTGCTATGGACTGTACAGAATGCTAATTGGCTGTCATTAATTGATCTTTACTTTTGCTTGGGCTGAAACTATTCCACTCAGGGTGAAAGTCTGCAGTCTTGCTACTGACATTAAATAAAGAAAGGAAGAAGAGGGCTGGTTTTAATGTGCCAACTTTAAAGAAAGAGTACCTTTATAGCAATTAGACTTCAATGACAGTACAGCTCCTCTCCTTTCTTGCCCTACCCCCGGGAACACTTAATGCCCAGTTGGAAGAGAATCTTGGCTGGTCTGTTGCTCATTAAGGTGGTTTGTCAGAGCTTTAAGGCTACATTTACAGCATCTTAGAGTCCCACATTACTGTCAGATCGATGTAAAACAGGGCATTGGGAGCTATAGTGCCAAATCTGTGCTTCTTGTGGATGGTTTGTGGACCATTGCCCCAGTTTTTACCGAAGGAAAACTGGGATGCAGAAAAACGATTTTTTTTTTCCTCTAGCTCAAGGCAGATGCTGAAGAAAATGCCAAATGGCTACAAAGGAGTCTAGGGTGGTGTTTTGTAAGTTCTGTTTTTTCAGCAAAAGTTGAGATCTCTCTGCTGAAGTGTAACCCACACCTAGATCTAAGCACTTAAGGATATTTCCATACCAGTATGGAGTACTTGAGAAACCAAGTATCTGCCAAGGAAAAAAAGAATTTTTTTGCTGCTGTTCTACTAGTAGTTTTTGTCATCTTGGGCATGTCTTTCTTTCAGTTTCCCCAAATGCACAAGTGTTATTCTGCTTACATATGTTATTTTTGCAAGTGCCTTGAAAGAAGGGATGCCTTATTCATTGGCAAAGCCTCAGGCATGGGAAAATCTGGAACTGTGTAAGGCTGACTATATGAAAGATAAATGCAATCATATCTAAGTCTGTTTCAAAATCTCCACTCTGAACAGGAAAAATAGAAGTGGTCTCTGTGGTTCTGGATTTGTGGAGTATTGTTCCTATAGCCAGGAAAGCAAATTTATAAAAATAGTACACAGTAGGAGAAGTGCAGGCACATGGGAGAACACTTGAGCTGGGTATGTGTTAAAGCACAACACAATTAGTTCTGTGCATGTTTTGTTTTTCTGGGAATAGGATTATATTAATATCAAAGATTAGACATAATCACTCACACCTAGTGGCTTGTTCATGGACTGAAAAGCAATGTGTGCTGGTAAAGTACAGGGTGTAATTCTGACGTGACTCTCAGACTTGTGAGCTTCATTTCTTGCAGAATGGCTACTATAAAAATATATATAAAGAGAAACATATACACAAATATGTAAACAGACACACTTTATTTTTATCCCAGAGAAAAAAATGATGACTAAGGAGAAATCTCACTACAAATTCTTTGTTGCTGGGAACTTCTGCTGTTGGAGTGAAGTTTTCTTTTCAGAAAAATGCATGAAAAATTATTTATCCCCATGGCTCTTGATTGACATCAGGAGCATGCATTGCTATATTTTTGAATAGAAGCTCTGCCAACTTGAACTGTCATAGCACCACTTAAGCCAAGTTTATGAGAGTATGTCTATTCTGAGATTCTTTACACATCTGCAGGATCAAAAAGTCAGATTACTAATCACAATTTGAAAACTCACAAGACTATATTGCAGGAAGAATAGTTTGAAATAGCTTGGCTCACTGGCAAGACAAAGCAGAAGAAACTGATCATGGTGTTTGTAGGTAATTTCACAATATAATAAGCCAGGAAGAAAGGTCCAGAGCTATTCAGTTTCATGTTCAGAGGTGACATGTTTCAGAGCACTGTAGTTATAATTTTTCTTTCTATCACTGTAGGATAACCTCAGCCAGCACATTGTGTTCAGTCTGGAACACATAAATGCCAGATAGATCCTGATGAATTTGGGCTTGTTTTTAGATGAAAACCAAAAATTATTAGAGAACTGAAGACATTTTTTAACATGCTGTTAAAGGAGCCAGATGTTTCATCTAGCAAGGGGAGACTTTGCCAGGCTCAAGTTGGACAGGTATAAATCTGAAGGACTTAAAGAAAATGGTGTTAAGAGGGAACTAAAATGAGGAGTAGATAGATAGGTCAAGAGCTGAAAGAAAGCCTAGTAAGACATATAAACAAGGCCCTAAGATCTAATTCAGGCTTCCAAGTGTCACTGAATTCAGTTTGAGATTTGTTATCTAAATACCTTCATGGCTTCTCAGCAAGACTTGCCAAGCTGAAAAACAGTTCATGAGTTTGTGTATCAGAGCTGTAACATGGGTTAACATATTGTAGCCCATAAAAGCTGAGAGCATATTTTCATGGATCAGTCTAGGAGCAGGTTGTGGCAAAAGTCTAAACCAGTGGGGCAGTGGTAGGACTGGTGATCTTATTTCTTGTCACTGATGGCACTGCCTTCTTCTGGCAAGGTGTTAGTTCCTCGTTCAATGTGATGAAATGGTGACTTTTTCTTAATTAAGAGTTGAGTAAGTCCCTCTGAGAATAAATCTGGATCCAATGATCCTAAAGAGGATCTTGTGACAAAAAATGATTGCAAATGAAGTCCAGCATGTAATAAACAACCCTGGGTCTGAGTGTGTCAAGAAGAATTGCACATATGTTCAGAAGGGGCTCACTGTTGAAGACTCAGTAGAAAGTAGGTAATTTAACACCTACATCTAGTTTGATTAAGGTTTCCTGAAAAGCAGCCAGAGTTGAATTTTGCATTTGAGTGACACATTCAGAATGTGGTTTGCTCTTTTAGAGTCATAGAATCCCTAAGTCATAGGACATACTGAGTTGGAAGAGGCCTAGAAGTACCATTGAGTTCAGCTCCTGACTTTCCCCAGGACCACTCCAAAAATCAGATCTGTTCCTGAGAGCATTGCCCAAATTCTTCTTTAACTCTCTCAGGTAGGTGCTGTGACCACTTCCCTGGGGAGCCTGTTCCAGTGCTCAACCATCCTCTTTGTGAAGAACCTTTTTCTAATATCCAGCCTAAATCTCCCTTGACACAACTCCAGGCCATTCCCTTGGATCCTGTCACAGGTCACCACAGAGAAAAGATCAGTGCCTGCCCCTCTTCTTCCCCTCAGATGGAAACTGTAAACTGTGATGTGTAGTCTTTTCTTTCACTGGCTAAACAAGTGAGCTCAGCTGCTTATTTTATGGCTTCCCCTGTAGACCCTTCACCATCTTGATGACCTTCCTTTGAATATAAAGCTCTCTGATAGCTTTCTGTCTTTCTTATGCTATGGCACCCAACACTATCTACAGGACTCAAGGTGAGGCTGTCCCAGTGCAGAGCAGAGCAGAGCAGGACAGTCACGTCACTTTGGCTGGCTGGTTTCTCCTCACAATGCTGCTAGGTTGTGCAGAACTGACACATCACAGACACACAATTTCTGTTGGCAGTGGAAGATCACTAACCAGAATGATTTGTGACGTGATCTAGTTGACTGACAATGTTACTTAGAGCTGTTTTCAGCTACTCTGGCTGTTAAAGGAGTATTTGTTAGTAAGGAAACAGCAAAACTTGGATACTGACTGAGGTTGTTCATATCTAGTTAGGATCAGATATGATACTTTATCTGCAGAAAAGATGACTGGCAGATCTTTCTAGGTTCTGATTTCTACACCTATTTGACTTGAAATTTACTTATAGCATGGCAGGGAACATTCTGCTTTCCAGAAAAAGCTCAGAGGAATTTAATTGACAATAGGATGACACTAAGTTACCAACTCTTCATTTCCTTCCTCTTGGCTTGCTTACTAGTCATTTTCAAACTAGTGTTGACAGTTCCTTCTCTTTGGCAAACCTTTTTGAAATACAACATCAAATTATCTCTCTTAATTTTTGCCAGAGGCTTTGGTCCTGCCTACTGCATCACGCACCTACTGTTAAATGTTTTATTTCTTTGCTGCCAGGTAAGAGGTTGTAGTGATGGACATTTGAGGACACTGTATTGCCTTTATCTGGGTATCTTGTCCATGTTTATCTTTCCAAATATTTTTCTTCTGCTATTTTTCTCCTTCCCACTGCTCAATGTGATATAATATTGGAAATAAGGAAGAGGTAGGGTGCAGGTAAAAGGTATTTTTTAGTATAATTTAATCCAGAGGTTGGTATCTAGGAAGTATCTATTCTGAAAATATTTTTTTCCAGTAATTTCTAGTGGGATAGTGAGTTATGAGCCCAACAGAAACTGTGAGATAGCTTAACTTCAGATAAGTTCTGGAGTTCCCTCTATCATTATTTTTTGTCCTTATATTTGAGCAGATACTTCAAAAGTTTATAACATCCACCACTGCAAAACCTCAATCATGTAGTTCTTGCATGCATAGCTTTTTCATGGAACTTTGAAAGAACTTTATACAAGAAAGCTAAAACATACTATGGAGTGAGTTGTAGGATAAAATGGAAAACAAGCATTTGGTGCCAGGGTGAGTAGAACTGAGGTTACAGTGAAATACAGTATGCATTTTCCAGGAGGAAGAGAGGTTTAAAATAAAAAGAAAGGATGGAAACATGTATCCCTCTGCAGTAATATAGCTTAGTTGCTGAAGACTCTGGGTAATTTGGTAAAGTGTAAATTATTAGTTGTTTTAAGCCAATAGATCAGTCAAAGACATATTTCTAGAAGGACATCTTTTCTCATTGTGCTGTTTATATTATCAGTGCTGCAGGAAATAAAAGGCATCCCTGCTATAGACCCTTAAAATATTGGTCAGCTGTATTTTACAGTCATTTGCCTTTTTATTAATTAATAATAGAGTAATGGATCTCCTTCTGTCTCACGAAAACCAAATTACTCTACATTCACCTTCTTCACTGCATGAGCTGTAAAAGCCTAAAGCAAACAAATGCCTCCTGGACTCAGGACCCCGTAGATCTCACTTATTTTGTGAAGCCCCTGGAGGAACACCAAGCTGAGGGCACTAAGCATGCTGCAGGGGTCCCTCAGGCTGGTTTTTCTTATTTCCAAAGGTTCTCAGAGTTGCATGCAGGAGAGTCCTCTCAATGAAACTAAAAAGAACCATGGCTTTGTGTTGCAAAGGGAGAGGCAGATGGCTGTGGGATAAGCCTGTGAAGATTTTTTCACCACAACTGGTAAATATTTAGAAACCCTCTGTCCATTTGGCGGGCCCTTGTGTCCTTACAAAGGAGAGTCACTTGTCCTTTCCAGAAGGAATAGACTGTGCAGAGAATGGTCTAGTAGGACTCACTGTGGCTGCAGGCTCAGGTATTCATTCTGCAACCCCACTTCTAAGGGCTGAAAACAATATTGTGAGTAAAAATGCTCTGCTCCAGCACAGGTAAAATATAAAGACAGTGCTGAGAATTTGCTGCTCAGTTGGATGATTTACTGTTTTATTTGCACAGAAACAGGCAACAAAGCATCACAAACCAAACTTTCAGAAAAACAGATTACAGTAAATTGTTCTTTATAAGGATGGGACTAATATTATCTATGTGTTTGATTTATACACCAGTAAGTGAAACTTTATTAAAGGAAATACTGATGAAAAATTAGGAAGAATTCTTGCAGAGTGTCAGCCAAAGCATTTATGTTAGAGAGCTCTCCAGGGAATGGAGTGGATTTGCACAGGGATGATGGAAAAGTTCTTGTCCAGAAACCCTTTCTCAGACTATTTGTAAGAAATAGCCTTTAACTAATACCTGTCCAAGAGAAGGGGCTGAGGGTGCAAAAGGACTTGAGGGGGGATGGAGCTGAGATAGCAGATCTCAAATGAACCAAGGGATATTCAATACCATATGGCATCATGCTCAGCAAGAAGCTGTGGCAGTGGTTGGCCAGGGACCACTCTTTGGGGGTTATTTATTTCAGTTAATAAAACCTTCTTGTCTCATCCCACAAGTTTATTTGCTTTTACCCTTTCAATTTTGTTCCCTCTACCTCACTTGGGGACAGGAAATAAGCAAAAAGCTGTGTGGTGCTGAGTTGCTGGCTGGGGTTAAGCCACAGCATGAGCTTCTGCATTGTAAGTACTTTGACTTGAGAGCTGAGGATATATTACACTTTGGTGTAATGATCTGTCTGTCATGGATCACAGTTAACCATTATACTTTTGAAGTGAAAAATGAAGTGCAATTGAAAAGATTTGTTTTTCCTTCCAACTCATTTGTACCTCTCCTATTCAGATTATAGAATTTCAATAGTGAGCTGGGAAATATGTTCCTGCAGCTACAGTGTCACATTGAAATAGTGTCCTCTCAATAAGGTTTGTTTGCTCACTATTGAGTGGTGTGGGAGATTTTTGCTAAATCAGAATTAGAACAGAGACCATCTCCTGCAATACTATGGATACAGCTGAAATTTAGAGGGAGCCCCATGTAAGATGAATCCTTAGGGGTGATAACAAACCTTTCATGTCACAACCTAGCTGGGGGAAGCATCAATGCAGGAGAATACGTGGAAGGTGCAAGACAAGAGTTATAGGAAACTTTAAAAGCAAGGAGACAAAATTGGGGAGGAAATATAAATTCATTTTCCCTTCCATGGAAAATGAAAGGAGCGTAGTGTCCTACTGTGGGTAATGCACTACCCACCAGTGACTCTCACGGGGCCCTTTACACGTTTTACCATTTTGAGCATGTGGTGAGAATTGAAACCTGGCTGCAGCTGGAGGCACCTCACTTTAGAGGCTTCAGTACATTTCTGCAGTGTCTGAGACTATGTGGTGGATAGGATATATGCCCTGTGGGTCACATCACCTTGAATATCAGCTGGAGACCATGAATGATATCCCAAAGTCTTCAAGAGAGTAGAAGGCACAAGGCAGTGGTCCTGACCCCTTTGCCAGCTGCGAAGGACCTTCTAGAGACCAGAGATAAAGGCTAAAGGAAAATGCAACAGATGTGCATTTTATCTTACCTTCTACATCTTTCCCTGGTTTTATTCTCCTATACCACTCAGATTTCCCAATAGCAAAGAAACACCAAAGAGGTGTTACAGTATTGAAAATATAGCTTGTGATATAATAAGATTTTAGTAATACCATTTATTAAAACGTAGACCAGACTCTGGGAGAATAATCAATATAGATCCAATAGTTTCTCTTGATTAGCAGCGGCTAGGAAGTCTCGGAATTTATTTAGAAACTTATTTTTCAAAAACATACACTTTTTTGTTTTGTTTTAGTCTTTTTTTTGGCATTGATAAGAATATTCTCAGCAGAGGAGAAATTGATGCAATAAATGACTACACACAATGTGCTGTCAAATGCACAATGTAACAAACTGCAGGAAATAGAGGACATTCTTCTTTCACCTATAGTAATTTTAGGAGTTGCTTGTAACTATAACAGACACTAGATTTTCAGGGAGAAATGAGATTTTCATTTTCATGGTGCCTCTTCAATTTCTTGAGCTAAGCTTTTAATATTTTGTCCCCAGCATTTGTTTTAAATATAGAACATTTAATGATAGCTCGAAAAATTGTATTTGCTTTTACAAGATTTATTTATTTATGAATTACTTGATAAGTTACACAAAAAAGACAGTGTATACTTTTATTACCCATATTAAGTATGCTCAGACTGTACTAAGCAATTCATAAAATATACAATATATCTTACATGACTGCAGTAATTCAAAAAGGCATTGCGAGTTTCCCAAAAATGCAAGGGCATGGGGAAAACCAGATTGTCTTGAGCAAACTCCATAAACAGGATGTTCAAAGTGATGAGTTTGAATACGAGGGAGGCTTAAATTCAGAGGGACAACATGATGGAATAGCTTGTTAAGCATGCTCAAAGCAGCTTTTACTTCACCCTCTTTTTTTGGTACATTTTTATATATCTCGTTTCCACCAGCAAGAAAACATGTCCTCCTTATGCTGTTGATGAGATTGCACTGATGGGAGAAGAAGGGATGAATTCACCTACTTTTATAAGTTGAGTCTTCTCCCAGTTTGAAGGAAAAAATGTTCTGTTTTAAATTGAACTTGTGCCATCGATCTGATAAAAAATCTAAACTTGAGAAGCATCTCTTGGGCTCTGATTCCCCCCCACAACAGAGCACTTGCATTTGATATTAATTTCCATGGGATCTGTTGGTCTCAAGAGTTTCACAGAATCACAGAAGAGTTGGGTTGGAAGGGACCTCTGCAGATCATCTGTCCAATCCCGCTCCTGAGGCAGAGGCACCTTGAGCAGGTGACACAGGAACGTGTCCAGGTGGATTCTGAATGTCTCTTGAGAGGGAGACCCCACCACCTCCCTGGCCATCCTGTCCCACTGCTGTGCCACCCCCAGTGTAAATAAGTTCTTCCTCATGTGGAAGTGAAACTTCTTGTGTTTTAGTTTGTGGCCAGTGCTCCTCGTGCTCACTAGACTAGTAGAGGGAAAAGGTCACCTCCCTTATCTTGCTGGCCACACTCTTCCCAAGGCTCTCCCAGATACTACTGGCCCTCCTGGCTGCAGGGGCACACTGAAAGCCCCCAGCCTGTGCTGGTACTTGGGGTTATTCCTCCCCAGGTGCAAGATCTTACACTTGCACTTGTTGAACCTCATTAGGTTTCTCTCTGCGCAACTTTCCAGCCAATCAAGGTCCCAGAGAATGGCAGCACAGCCTTCAGGTGTACCAGCCACTCCCCTCAGTTTAGTCATCAGCAAATTTGCTCAGGCTACATCCCATCCCTTCACCCAGGGATATTCTTATTTCTTACAGCATTTCTCATCATTCAACCCAGGGCTGTCAATGTGGTCATATTAGTTTCAGAGCATCCTGGGATGTCTTTCTTTGTGCAGAACTTAATTAGTTCTTACAGCCTACCCATCCACTATTATTAGGGCAGAGAAAAACAGTCACACCCCTACTGACTTCAAACCATTAATGCTAAAGTGTGGCACCAATATTTGTGCCGTATAAGCAATCTCTGCTCTTCCACTGTGAAAGGCAAGCCACTTCTCTTGAAAACCTGAGTATCCAACTGCACTGACATTATTATTGCTCCAGGAGATACACTGATGAAGAAGAGCTTTTGTCTCCTTCCTCTTAGCTCTGACCTGAGATACTGAGTCTTCTTAAGTTCTGTTTCCATTTTGAAATGTATTTTATTGTCTTTCATGTTCACACACAGAGGCATTAAAAGGGTTTTTTTATGATAGAAAGGCATAAGTGTGAGAGAGTTCCATAACAAGTAGCCATCACTGAGCAATGAGAGATCCTGCATTTCTTCTCCAGGTCTGAGTTCTTCTACTTGTTCTCAGTACTGATTCTGATAATCTGAGGAGTGGGTAAAATCAGCCAAAGGAGATAGAGAATCTGACATTGAGCCAGTCATTTCTTCTCTTACTGCATTGCTACTTAACACAGCAGGTCAAATAGCAGTATAAACCAGGGCTCTGTAGATGAACTACAGATAGATGGTAGAAGACTGGGTAATTTGAAGAGTGTAAATGTTTCTGTTGTTCTCGTCTTGGGAGCACAAAACTGCCCATAACCTTGAGGGAATGGTTATGGTTGACGTATCTGTTATAGCGTAGAGCATCCAAAACATTAAGGTCAAGATAACAAGAAAACATCACAACCCAGCTAGCCTCAGAGTTGATAGATTGTCTAATTATCTTAGTCCTGGGATGAATAAAAACCAGAGCCATTCTCAGGAGATGCTTCATAGGAGCTAGGCTGACAAAGGTTTAGTCAAGTATGGCAACACTAGCAAATATCTAATAAGATCAGTGTGTTAAAAAACCCTGAAATCAACAAAACCCTAATGACTACAAAGCCTCTCTGCTCTGTCCTTAGAAACACTGTGCATTTGTCAGGTACTTAGGAATAGAGGAAGATGGAAGTCTTTATATACTGCCACCATTGGTAACTCGTCAAATGTGAAGAAAAATGGCTGGTGTCTTTGACAGTTGTTTCTCACAAGTATCCAGGATCTGGGCTGGACTGATTACATTCATGACTCAAAAATAAAAAATGAGATTCTGGAATTAAACTGCCTAATAGGCAGCAGAGATTATGGTGAATTGATGCCATCCAGGCGGGAGGTTTCTCAATCAATCACACAAAAAGTAAAGAGATGAAGAAAAAAAAATCCAGTGCCCACTAACTGTTAGAATGGAAAGTAGCATTAAGTATGCAGCTGCCAGGATGGCTTCATTAAGGAGAAGAACATTTTCTCCAAATCCTAACTCAGACTGAACCTGAAAATAATGTTTGGAGATGGATTATTCATTTTAATTTTCTCCTTTGCAGACAGTGACAAAAATGAGAGTGAAAGGAAATAATTCCTCTCAACCAGTCTGTCTAAGGTATTTTCCTTGGGGACCATGATACCTTCTTAGAACTGCAGTCACACTGCTCTAATTTGTACCAGAGTTAGGACATCTGAATTTTGGAAACTTTGAAAATATTGATAGTGTTATGAGGGGCATTTTTAATTTACTACTTCATGTGCTGAGGGGAGACAGGGGAGAGAAATCCTGCACACAGTTTTTTTACTAACACATTTCCTTTGGTAATGGGCTATGGACTGGACATTTAGGACCCATAGGTCAAGTGTAGCCTGATTCTCCCAAGGAAAAGAGAAAATACAATCTCTGGAGAGCTCTCTGACATTTGTAACTGATTCTAGAAAGGACATTTTTTGTATCAGGGAATATAAAGAGTAACTAAAACTAGGAGAATTTGTGCATGGGATTTTATATTCATCTGGATCAAGAACAGTTTGTATAAAGACCTCTGGAGAAGACATAATTACAGAAATCTTCAAAGGATGGAAAAGACCTGTAGAAGAAGAAAAAACCAAAATGTATGGAGATTTTAGGCTGAGAAATTACTGAGGGGTTTTTGTAATAAATTCTGAGGCAAGGAAGAATTCTTCCCTGCAGTAAAAGAAGAAAGACCCATTCAGATTTGCTGCATCTCAAAGACAAAAAACAAGAGGAGGAAGAGGTATTATTGTGTGATGACACTGGATCTGATACAAGCACTAATGGCTTGAGTACTGTTTCACAGGAGTACAGGATTGCTTAGGATCATGCTGATAAAATCATCTATCAGACTACAGAGCTGTGGAAAAAACCATGGTTGGTTATGGTTGAGGGTTGATACTGTTTTGTGTATTTTGGGATGCAGTGACAGAGTTGTGTTCAGCCTTTATTTTAGACTTGTGTTGACTTGGGCCATTTACAGTCAATCGAGCTGTAAGACTGTCTCTGGTCATTTGGGAACGAATAAAAAAAACCCCAAACAAACAAGAAAATGACAACCTAAGAGTTGTTGTCTTTATTACATTTTGGCATTGGATGTGCTGGGAGCTGCCCTACCTTTGGCAGCCTTATGTGCACCTAACCTTATCTTTGACCTCACTTTTCCTGGGAGACATTGCTTTACTTCTGCCTGAAGCAATGGAATCACAACACTCTCCCCGAGCACAGGACCTCTAAAGAAAGGTGAAGCAGGGGTGGAAGGTGACAATTAGTAAGGGTCTTTTGACAGAGGGGAACTTGCTAATTTCAAATGTCATTTGTCACTGTGTAGAAACACCTGCAGGGTGAGCAGGGATGATAATCCTTCAAAAAAAAAAATTAGTTACCCTCTTCCTGTTTTCCATATATATGTAGAGCGGCCACAGGTGGTCTGTGGAGGGCAGAGTTTATTGATATTATTCTAATAAACATAGTTTGCTATTAAATTGTAGCAAGATCCTCAGTTCTTGTAAGGGAGAGCCAGGCAGGAAGCTCTGCTGGACTTGAGGCTCTATGCAATACACAAGGTGATGCTGAGGCAATGACACCTCTAAGTATCCCTTCCCCTCTTCATTATGTGGACCTTAACTATGAAGGTCTACTAATTAATCTTAATTAACCCTAATTTATTTTCTTGCATGTTTAAATTATGAAGATAAGTATAAACCTCATGTGGATACACAAACAGGTATTGATATCTACAAACATAATCTTTTTTATTGCAAAACCAGCTAAGCTACAATAAAATTTTATGTGTTGTTTTGCTGTATCTGTTTTGTTTTATCTGGATTTTTTTTTCCATATTAAGAGTGTGGAAGACAGTGCAGTTCATTTCTGTACTGAAGTAACTAAGGCCATCAAGACTTTCACTGTGAGCGAATTATGATATCTAAGAGCTTTCTTTTGTCAGTACTCATTATTATTTTCGGTTTCCAGGAGGAAGGTGGCAATGTCCATAACACTGGGGGTGGGGGTGGGGGGGAAGGCAGATAAATGCATCTAAAGCTATTTATATATCCACCCATATATATATTTCTGGTTTTATCCCTTATGATCATGTACAAAACACCAAGTGAAGATTTGGAATAGGATTTAGCTGGAGAAGTATCTGAATCTCTATGATAAGTCATCCTGTGGGCTCAGCACTGCAAGCAAGTTGGGCACACTCCCATTTGTCACCTGGGAGTAAATCATGCTTTTAGAGATCTGTCTTTCAAGACACAAACATTGCTCCTGAGATGCCACGGGAGATGCAAAGGGAGATTTGTTCCAGGTTCCTGCCTTGTTCCTGTGCCTGTTGCCTTGAGTTAACTATCAATTTACTGGAGTAAAAGCCACTAAGAAAAGTGACCTAGTAAAACACACAATAGATGGCTTACACACATGCTCTGTGCTGAACAAGTGAAATAAAAGAGGCTTATTTTTCATAGATAGCTGTGCTTTCTTGTAGAGCATGCTGCACTTGGCAAAGTGGTGTTTGTGGAAAGAGTGCACTGCTGGGATTAGATATGCAGGTGCCAAAGGGCCTGCTTTTCCTTGGAAGCATTTTCTGCTGTATGGGATTACTACAGCCTTGAGCCATACACTGGGTAAATATCTCTCCTCTGCAGATGACCTGGCATCTGAGAAGAGTCTCATTTTAGGGGCTAAAAGTCCTCCCCTTCCTTCAGGGGATTCACTGTTCCTAATGTGTTCCCAGATGAGGTTAGTCTCTCTTGGCCTAAACATCAAGTGGGCAACATTTGGCAGTCTCCCTGTCGATCTTATCCTGTATTCATCAAGCCTTGTCTGATGGCTTGCTTTCTTGAACACAACCAAGAAGTAGCTGGAGGCTGTGTCATTCTTACTACAACACTTGGGTATCTAAGGAGATGAAAACCCTGAAAGTGCTAAGTGGTAAATAGCTGTAAATAGATATAGGCGGTATAAATAAATATAGGCAGACAAATATTCAATTTTTAAACATGGGAAGCTGGTGCAATCCTCCAATTCTGTTAGCCTATGTTACAAGTCTGTATTTGGCTTGCATTTATGTTCACTGCCTCCTCCACTTTTTAGTGTATGAAGACCACCCTGGTGAAATTCTACCTTCTTCTATCAGGAAGGATAATCTTGCACTTGTGAGGTTTCCCTAGGGCTTCTGAACGACTCTTTGGAGTTGCTTTCAGAGCTCTCTATATTCCTGTCTCCTAATGGGGGATCATTTTTCATAGAAAAAAATCTCCTTCTTTGTCTAGTGTGCTTTTAAATGAACAAACCAGGAAGCCTTTATATAGACAGGCAGAAAAGTATTTTCCATCTGTGTTAACCATATGTCACTGCTCTGGAGTCTCAGCTTCCTTCTCCTTGCCCAATTTCCAATTGTTTTCAAAGGAAACAGAGCTTTCTGAAATTTATGTCAAGAAATGTGTGTACACGTATGCATAATGATGTGTAAGTGTGCAAATTGCTGTCAATTACTCTTTTTTAAAGACATGATGTTGCCTGTTTGTCCACAGCAGTGAAAGGGAAAAGCTATTTTCACCTTAATTCAGTCATTTGCAGGAATGCAACTAAGGGTTCAGTATTTCATATTACTCATTTTAGACTTACAATGGGGGTGAAGCTGGCAGACAAATGAGAGTATAATGGATTAGACATCAGAGAAAATTGGAAAATACAAGTAAAGTTACATATTTTATGTGGTGTTTTTCTCCTCTATATAGCTACTACCATTTTGAAGCCATCTGTTTTGTAACTGCGAGCTATCTCCTCAACTTTGCCAACATTAAAATTAACAGTTGAATAATTTTTAAAAACTTGACCTGGTTTAAGACTATTTCCACTTTTCCGAATAAATCTTCAGATAATCAGAGATTCCAGATGAAGCAAAAAAATATGCAGTACTTTTCTGGGTGGGGAAAATGTTATGATCCAGCTTTGCAATTTTCTAAATGTTTTATGGCAGAGAGTAAATGTAGCTATCTTTGACTTATTCATATAGCAGGTAAAAGTAATATATACCAGGCTGTGCATTCATCAGTCAATGTTTTTTAACATATAAGGGTTGTGGATTTTTATATTTCTTTACATTTTTGGGGCTATCAGTTAATTACATTGACTCTGCTGTGAAACTGCATCCACTTCAGAAATGCTCTGTACTAAACTCAGTAGCTTTGGGAGACTCTTTGAAAAGGACACACTACCAGAGGAATAAAAATCAATATAGTGCGGACTTAACCAGCCCTAGGAGTGCAGGATTGGGCATGGAGCACGTCAAAAGGACAGAGAGTCTGCAGCTCTCCCAAGGGGGACTGGTAAAAGGTGCTCTCTAATGAAGAAATGTTTCAGCCGCTGGACTATTTTCGGGAACACTGGGATAGAGAAATCATTAAGCTGTCTTAGAGTTTTCTTAGACTTCTGGGTTTTTTTTGTCTGTCTCCTTGGTAAGATCTTTGGTTGCACTGCAGTCCCTGGCAGTCCTTAGAACTGGAGAAAAACAGCACTCTTTCATGTTTACAAAGAAAAGGCAGAAAGAATAAAGGCTTTTTTATCCATTTTCTTTATGATGAATGAAGATGGCTAAAAATTATACTTCAAATTTTTCCTGTTTTGATTTTCTGCACTAGAAATGCATTTGAAATTCATACTTACTTTTTTAAAGGGTGTTGGAATGATTGAAAACCAGACATAAAAAAAAGTATGTAGGCAATTAACATCTGTTTGACTGGAACAGTTGGTAGAAAAACTTTCTTTGTCAAATGTTCACCAATCCTATAATTTTAAATGTGGCTAAGAAAAGGATCTTGTACCTAATCTTTGAAGCATGTAAAAAATAAGACATAAACTAAAAAAAGTCCTGTAAGTAGCCACTACCAGCAGAGAAACCCAAACCATATCCAATATATGACTTGATATTTTCAAGGGAAAAAAGCCACAAAAGTGAAGATTACTTCAAGCCTTATTTCAATTGCTTATATACATTATGCAGGAACATGAAGGAACCCAAACATATTTTTCTTATCCTTGCCGGCTACATTTGAAAACTGTTTTTAAACAGGCAGTCAGTGAAGAAGTAAGTGGTTAGGATAATATATCATTATGCAATAAGTGTTATAACTAGGAAGTAGTTTTGTATCTTGCAAGTGTGCAGATAAGAAAAAAATCTTTCCAGGGGATAGTTCTTTATTAAAAATAATAACCCCCTGAAATAATTAGGGCAGTACTTGCTGGTTAAAAACACGATTAGGAATCCACTCTCTCATTTTGCTGTGCTCTTGATTGAGTTGTACTGCCCAGATTTGTTGATAAGGTCTCTCTTCTTGCTGTGTGATGACACAGGATCTGCTTCAGACATTTTCCTGCTTGGACACTGTGACACACAACAGGCCTTTTAAACATGCCAGTGTTTTCTATCAGTGAAGAGTCTTATTCACAACCCCCTTTATGTCATATAGCAGAAAAATGACTCAAATTATATGTATAATCATATATTTTTGAGAGCCTGGTGGGATTTTTATCCTGATTATTAAACTGTACTTTCTGCTGTAAGATTCTCTGAGAAAGGATCAACAGCTCTTGTTTAGATGGTTGCAGTAGGTCACTTATTGGGGACATGGAAGGAGGTGTGTTGAGAGGTCTGTACTCCTCTCTCTAGCACTGCAGCTGTACAGTTCCTTGCTCTGTGATGCAGCTGTAATCCTGTTCAGCTTCCATTCCCTCCTTCCTTCTGCTTCCCACTGGGATTTTTTCTTTTCTTTCGGATTTTCTGGACACCATTATCTTTGGGTAAAATACCTATTGCCTTTTGTCTTACATTTTAATTTATTTTAGGACACCATCACCCAGTGGAATAGCTATCTAACTGGTGTACACTTCATTGACATTCCTTTTGAGCATCATTCCTAAATTATGAAAGGTGCTGCTTAAACAGCATTGCTCACAAGAGCTTCTATTACATTTTGAATAAAGAAATCATCAGTGGGGTTCTTGCTAGCACCGTATCTTTAAGAATGGTGTTAGCAGTGTTTGCCATAGCATACAATATTCTCTCTGTTTCTGTAAATATAGAAGGCATCCAGCTGCACTGAGGCAGCCGTGCTCCTGTCTCCTGTCTGCAGCAAGAGGCAGCCTCCCTGTGTGCTACTGTCCTTTCAGCATGTCTGGGCTGCTAGGGCTGAGATCTAACATGTGTTCATGAAAGAAACATTCCTCTTTCCTATTACTTGTCAATTCGCTGGTGCAGGATAACAAAGTTGTCACAGCATAAGATCATGTGAATGGCCTTGCTTCTTTGGAATAAAGCTTCATTTAGCTTAGTAGATTGTCTGTAATGGATGTGTGGAGAAAACAAGACTAGGCAAGCACACCTTTCCTGATTCCATGTGTTCTCCTCGGCCAAGATTCCATGAGCATGTTGAGTTTAATCTAGTAGCACTCAACAGATCAAGTGCACCTCCAACTTTTTGTATGCATGTCATACTTTGGCAAGGAATTCCACCAAACAGTTCTACCATGATGCATGAAAAAAAACTCTTTATCTTCACTTTTATCTGTCTCTGACTAACTTCATTTTGTGGACACTAATTCTTGTGCTGGAGGAGACAGTGAGAGTATAACCCTTGGCTGGCCTTCCAGAAGATCTTTGAATTTTGAAAACCTCAGTTGTATATCCCTTCAGGGTATCTCTTTGCTGGCCAAAAAGTCCAACTTGTCCCACTTGGAAGTGATTCTCTACCTTGAATTTCCTTGGTGCCTTCCCCTGAGCCTTTTAAAGTGTTACCACAAATTGTTTTTATGTTTTTCACCTATGGGAACCAAAAGTATCAAGGTGTGGGTGCTGTCTGGCATGACATTTTAGGTTTTATTCTCTGCTCCTTTTCTTATGGTTTCTACTCTTTCTGAACTGCCTTCAGTGCTGAACTGATATTTCCCTAGTACAGTGGTACACAGCCCCTGCCCTGACTGACCTCTCCTGACTTACAGATAGATCTTTTGGCTGAAATAACCCCCACAATAACCAGGTGTGAAAGCTCTGTACACCATCCCCTATCAGTCTGTATGTGCATCTGCTGATCCTAGTTCCTGTCAATATGCTTGGATAGCTAAAGGGCAAAGTCTGTAACCTTATGTCTGTTTTATACCTTCCCCCACAGAAGCTCTGAGACTAAACAAATGCATATTTTCATGTCAAGCTCTCAGGTACTAAGCAGGCAGAGGAATTTCTGTGGAAGTGGAATCAAGGCCAGAGAAAAGGTTGCAGGAGGATCATGAAGACAGCCAGAGTGAGTTTTCACAGAGAGGATCAGTCTGGAGGTGA
Organism: Petroica traversi; assembly: GCA_025920805.1. Classification (NCBI taxonomy): domain Eukaryota; kingdom Metazoa; phylum Chordata; class Aves; order Passeriformes; family Petroicidae; genus Petroica; species Petroica traversi. The sequence goes on along the minus strand of JAHLSL010000080.1, from coordinate 2,172,851 downwards.
GGACATTGCCCACCACATCCTGTGCCCAGCACTACAGAAAAGAGCTTATTCTTACTCTCTCAAAAATAAGCTGAAGAAACCCCAAGCCATAAATTGTTCTATGCTGGGAAAGAATTCTGGGAATCTACAGCTACCTTGTTCTTATATCCTTCCCTAGCTATCTATTTTGTAGCCCCATTAGAGACATTTTTCTGTTTATGTTTCTTGGCTGCAAGGCAGCAGTATGTATCCTCACTAAACTGTCTCCATTTTGCGGTCCCTGTAATAGGGGGAAAGATATACACACCTTCTTGCCAGCTTTCTCCTCTGGCTGTCTCAGATCTCTGTGACTACAGTGTAAGAGCAGCTTCTTCATGGTCTGTTGCTTGTGCTTTGGTTCTAACTATAAATAAGAAATACACCAGAATCCATGATTGCTCTTTTTTTTTTTTTCTAAGTGACTTGCTAATTTCCAAACTTCAGAAAAAGTAAGTTTTCCGTTAAAGTTGGAGTCCCCTTGCTCATTCCAATTTTCTGTATGTTGTAAATACAATGCCAGCAAGTTGTCAGGTGCAACTGCTCTGTGAGCTCCTTTTGATTGCTACTGCATGCCCATATATATGGTAGCTAACTCTTGTGTCCTTGCACTGTCTGTTGCACCCGCTTTATTTGAGAGTGGAAATTTTTTAGCAGCAGGCAACAGAAATTTTTTATGGACATTTCAGAGAAGTCATAACTCAGCCCCCCTAAAATATTTTCTTTTCTCCATAGTAGCAATAAAACACCCTCCTTTTAATATATATGTATATATAGCTGGAGTATCTTTGGTTTCAGGTAGAAACTTTTCTCACATTTCTTTGGCTCTTTTGTGAGGTTAGAACTAAAGGTAAGTAACTGAAACAAATTCCACCAAACATAAGTGATGTATAGTAGGCATGAAATGCAGAAACTGTTCCACATTTTATGCCTGTCTCTCTAAAGACTTGCAAAATATTTTCATCTGGAAACAGATAATTTGCCTTGAGTAACAATACAATGTATTAGAGAAAACTCTCACCGATTGCTAAACTGTAAATGTTTGAATCTCATCCTCCTGTTCATGGAAGCTTTAGGTCACTTTGAAATATTATCTAGAATTTCTGTGATTGGTTTGTTGTATGGATTGCTTGGGTTTTTTTCCTTTTGTTCTTTCTTTTTCTTTTTTTCTCCCACATGCAGAAGAATGTGAATAATACCATGTTTAATTTCACTAATACTTAAACATGAACATATTTCCATAGACTTGGTCTGCAGCTAACTGCTGTGACAACTGGCATTAATTACTGGAAATGGGATTAGGATCCTCAGAAGCAACATATATCCTATCCATTTTTGTCTGTTACACATCTCACAACCCCAAATCCTCAAATGTAGATGTGACACTTTGGGAGGGGGAGGGAGCTTTTGACTATTGGAAGAGTGATCTGTGAGTTTTGCACAGCCTACAGGGAATCCAGCTTTGGCAGAAAGAAAGCCTCATTTAAAAGGAATGAATTTTTTTTGTTGTTGTTTAACCTATTTGGTGTCTCGTCTGATACCTCTTCAGACAGAGGTATCTCTGTTATTTGGGATGTGACTCTTGCTCCTCTCATCAGAAGTAGGATGTAGTGAGGCTGCAGTCACTTATTTTTGTGCTGTACCTTGGAGGCACTTTGGGGATGCACAGAGTGGGTATCCAGCTGTGCTCAGTGAGATCACCAAGCCCATATGCCTTTAGGGAGGGTTGTGGTTGCTGTCATGTGGCTGCTGCTGGGACTGGAGCACTGAGTCCAGATGGGATTTTGGCACAGTTGTATCCTGTCTGTTGTTTATGCACCACTGATTTTCCGTGTGCCTCTGTAATCTTGAAGGATGGTGTAGGCAAGGCACTGCAGAATGGCTGAGGGGATGCTTTTCCTTGCCTGGATGTACAGCCTGCTTACTTGGGGTAAAGAAGACCACCATTGGTTTTGTAAAGCTTAGATCCTTCAAAGGCGTGGACTTTATGAAAAGTGACACAGCCCCCCCGGAGGATCAACAACTACATAGTTTAAAAAATAATAATAAAAAAAAAAAGATGGAAAGTAAGGACTAAGAATTCCACTCAATTTTTGTGCAGAACCACAGCAGATCACAGCACAAAAGGTTTCTCTGTCAGCTTCTAGTAATTTTTTTAAGGGCAGATAAACCTTTTGTTTCCATGATTATGAGAAACTAAGGGAGAAATAATTGAAACAAATGAAAAAAAAAAAAGCAAAACAAGTCACCCCCACATATTTTTTCCTACTTACTCCTCTGTAGTATTTCTGTTTTCCAAGATAAATGTGCTGCACAAGCACACAAGTAGCACAGCCTGGTTTGAAGTCTTTTCAACAGAAAAGCAGAAAGTGAACTGCCAAGGGAAACGCTTTCTTCCCAAACTTGAGGGGAGCCTTTCCAGCTAAGATTTGTATGCTACTAACTGTGACTCACACTAAAAAAAACCTGTCAAAGATAATAAATCAACAGGAAAAAAGTATGGTCAAAGAAAAAGTAAAGTCATAAAGAAAGAATTAATTTCAAAGCTCACCTGCTAGTGACTGGTACAACACAAAGCTTCTTTCCTGTTACAGCTCAGCCTACTGATCTGAGAGCTGAACCTGTAGAAACAGCTGCTTTTTGAAAGACAAACCATGTTGTCATTTTGAAAAATAAGTAATGAACAAAAATCCCCAAGCAGTGACACAGCAGCTGCCCAAAGTCAGCATAGGTATTTTCAGAGGAAATCAAAAAGAAGACAGAAAGGGCAAAGCAATTATGCAAACAGTTCTTTTTTTCACATGTGCTGGTGTCCCAGTGATGTTCTCAGATCCTAGGAAGAGCTTATCTGAAGATCAAATTTTGTAAAAGTATTTTGGTTGTAATTGCCAGAAAAAGATAAAAGCACCCAGATCTGGTCTTTATATATTCCTTTTCAATATGCTACCAAGAATGTAGAAAGTAATGTTAAAAATGCCCTTAAGGTTGTTTAGGTGTGTTGTTGTTTTTTTTTTTTTTTTCCCAAATGTTAATTTATAGAAAACAAAAGCAATAAAACTTCACAAAAATATATACCTGATTTTGGGGTTAGAGATGCAAGGGGGAGGCTGCCTCTTTTCACTAAGGTAAGAGTATATGGAATTACTCCCAGATCAAGATGAGTCTGTATTTTAGATGTCTTCCTGACAACAGTCATTAGCAATCCATAAGGAAATACCTCATTAAGCAAATAACATATAAATTATGGGGTAATTTAAAAATGCTTCCAACTCATGACAATAGACTGATTAAAAAGCAGATTTATTTCATAACATCCTCTCTTTATCCATAATGACATTGAACCTGAGTTTCATTCTGTTTCCCTGAAGTACAAATTCATGGGAACTTTGCACAGTTTCCTCCAGCTTACATACCAGACCCTAGATCCAGAGATGCTACTTCCCTATTTGGATGCACCTGAGGTGGGCTATTAAAGAAAATAAATCCTTACACAAGTGGACATGCTGATCTGGAAGTGTATTACCTCTATGGATAGGCTTCAGCACCTTCTTCAGCACCTTCCTGAATGGAAGCTACAGGAACTTTTCTGGCACTTTGTGGTTCTCATAGAAATGTTGACTCAAGAAAGTGCCCCTTCCTCAACCCTCCCCCCCTTCTATGGAGAATCTGAAATGTTTGTTTTCCTTTCCACTTGAGATCAGAGCTTTGGCTTGTTGGGATGGTCTCCAAATAATATTCTTTGAATACTAAAGAGCTGCCAGAGAGGTCAGCAGCAACCAAATGGGAAGAGTTCCTGAATACAGATTTTAGGAAATTTTAAAAAGGAACTCTCAACCTCCTCTGCTGGCTGCATGGAATGTGCCTCCATAAAATGTACAGCTGGAGTATGGTCCACATCACCCAAACTTGGCAACTCTAGAAGGGAGCTAGGGGCCCATAACTGATTTGCAGATAATTTGCAGAGAAGCTGGAGTGGAATTGTACGTTATTTGTGCCAGAGAATTGCCTAATGGGAAGTCTAGATAGACACGAGCCCCTCATGGCCCTGAGCTAGGATTTTGGAAGCACTCCTAGGGGCCAAAGAGATACAGACAGACACATATACACATTAACTATTTTGACTTCGCTGGGACTGAGATTTTTGTTGGCTTTGACAAGGAAATCTAGAATCTAAATCTAGAATGTGGCAAGTCATCAGCAGTTGTGGGCTGCAGAGGTGGGAAAAGGCCAGGGGCTGCCTCATGACAGTTCCAGCTGGTTCTGCAATGGACTGTAGGACACAGCTGAGTCCATCAACAAAGGTGAAAGCCCCTCTGTGCAAATGTCTTTGTGAAAGAGCAGAACACACCATACAAATAGAGGAAGAAGGGGAAAAAATGAAACTGTGAAAAACATCAGAAGGAACACCAAGCTGAGAGGATGAAAAGGATGTTCTTCATGACAGAATGAAGATCACCCCACAAAGGACCCATACACAAGTCCACACTGGAGCAGACACTTCCCTGATTGTACTACAACCCAAAGTGGCCCCATGTTGGTGTGTAGAAATTGTCTAAGAAAAAAGGAGCAACAGAGAGAAAATGGTACATCTTGACCCTGATCACCTGCATCTCCTGCTGTTGAATATAACCTGTGACAGCAGTAAAGTGGGCAGAGAGGAGTCTGTAATAAAACTGACCATGGAAAGGAGGAAAGGTGTTTCCCAAGTGTCTACATATCTGTTTTTCTTTTCTGCTGTTTAACAATACCCAAACTGGTACCAAATTATTTAGATTGTGAAAAAATTAAGATTTCCAAAGCTGAGTCTGTTTTGCTGGTAATAGAAACTGTTAAATTATTTTTCCATCCTTATCTCAACCTACCAGTCTTCTTGCACCCGTTCTTCCTATTTTCTTTCCCCATCCTGCTGGGATGAGGTGGGGGAATGTGTGAGAAACTGAGTGGGTGCTTGACTGTGAGCCAAGGCTATACCATCATAAATATATCCCTTGTGGCTAGTGTCTTTGTTTTTCTATTCCCCAACCTATATGACTTTCCATTTGAAAATAAAAGGTTGTAGTGATGATAAAATTTTCAACAGAATCTGTAATTAGAGTTCTCTCATTAATCTCTAAGCAGCAAATTCCCAGCTTTTCAGTGGACCTCTCTTGATAGTATGGATTCTGTCATTAATGAATAGATGAAGTAATCTGTAATTTACAATTAACAAATAAAATTGTTTTCAAATTATGAATAAGGTCATGAAGAAAAATACAATGTCCTCCTCTCCAGTACCAATCTATGGATATGAGTACAATATAGGAATAAAATAATTTTAATGCATAATTTCATATTATTTTATAATTTTAAGAATTTTGCTACAGAAAAATTAATCTTCTTTTCTCTACTGTTTGCAGAGAAGTGCACTTCTGGTGATGAAAGTAAAAGGATGTTGATGAAGTCTGAAGATGCAGAAGAAGGAAACACTTGTTTAAAGAAAAAATATTGAATTCGAATTAAAGCCAAAAATTGCTTAAAGATAGTAATGAAACACTTCCCCAGCATCTTTCTAAGCATCTAGGCCTCCATCCAAAAAAATTTCAGAACCATCTGTTTGGTTTCTGTCAAATGCTATGTTACTGAAAGTTGTGTATAAGTCAGCCCAGGAGGTTAAGCATGTGCTTAAGTGTTTTACCTGCAAGGTTTCAGGGTCTTTTCAAATATGGAATGGAATTGCATCACCCAGGCGCTGCAGAATATAAGGCTGAGCCATTGCCTGCTGTGTTGGAAGCTGGGCTTATTCATGTGATTGCAATGGTATTGCCTTGACAGGATTCAGGAATGTATCTGACATAAACTTCTGTGTAGAAGTAATTTCTTAGCTGAACACAGGTGCCTCTGACTTTCAGAGCTCAGTTCTGGAGCTTTTTCTCCATGGATGGCCATGAAGTACATTAAAACATGTAATCATTCCAAGCAGCTTTCTAACTGCTGCTCTTTGCAAGTCAGATTGTACTTGATCTGAAAAAGTAAAAAGCCATTGTTTTACTTCAGGTCATTAGAGCTCTAATTGGCCATTACCTAACCAGAAACGTATATCCATTATTGCTGTTATAAATCTTTCTTCCCTTTCTTTTTTTTTTTTTTTTTTTTTTTTACCAACTGGAAATGAGAGAAAATCTAGCTAGAACTGAATATAGACTTCAGCTTTTATTCTTTTTTTTTCATTTCTAAATGATGCTGCCCAGTCTAGAGATGGGTTTTCCTTGAGTATTAAAGGGTTATGAATGTTTAGGTTTGAAATATTTGCATCAGGACAGTTGAGTTATATTCACTAAGAAAGGATTTGGAGTAGATATTCAATTTTCTGTATGTTGTTGTGAGCAGTCAGTCGTTAAAGATGGTGTGATAGCCAAAGCCAAAACCCTGAATCTGGAAACATTTGGATTTTATCATCCTGTTGAAGGAGGAGGGTGTATGTGAGAGAGATGGATGCCAATAAAAACAATGAATCTCTGGCAAGAGAACTATTTGAAAAATAGTTTCCTTGGAAACCACTTTATACTTCATATATGCTATCTTTGAGATAACACATTTTTCTTATCAAAACACCCACATGGCAGAAAGTACCTGTTTGTATTTTCTCCCTCTGATTCAGGAAGAAAGAAAGGTTACAAGAAATTGATCAATTCAGAATATTTTCCCTTTCTTCTGACCTGTTTTTTCCTGGTACAATTATTTTCTGTCCCAAAAGGAAATGCTGGAAGGTTTATGTATGTCAGTTCTGCAGCTTAGCTCGTGGTACTGATGGGAGTTAACATTTAAAGGCTGAGAAGTGGTTTACTGTCTCTGAAAGTGTTTCACGATAGGAAAATGCCACAGAACTTGTTTCTAGTGCTTGATAGAGTCTTTTGTAACTTAAACAATTATTGATGTTATAATTATGTCCCAAAGGCTAATACAAATTTTATTTTCTGATGGTGGCAACTGAAATCAACTTTGATTTCCTCAAGGTTTCTCATGGATTTCTTTTGAGCCCCAGGGAATATATGGATGCATTTTAACAAACTGTGAACCCTGAAAAACAAACAAACCTTTCCAGAGAAAAAGAGGCAGAAACACATTTGGGTACTTTTTCTTTTATGTAGAGTCACTTGAATGAATTATAACATTTATGAAGATTTGACAAAGTATTCACTTTAGATGTCAGGTATACAATATTATTATGGCTTCACATTTTTTACAGCAAACATGGTTTTAAGTCAGAAATTACATTATAGCTGCTGGCCTAACTGCTGGTACCTGTGCAAATCTGAAGGACTTGTGAACTATGAAGAAGCATAAATTAAAGAAATTACCTCAAATAAAGGAAAGCTCCTGCAGACTCCTAAAATAGAAGCCAGCTCTAATTTTAGGGTGGGATCCTTTCCAGGTTCCAAAGTTTGGGGGCAGTTATAGTCTATGTGCTTCTAGAATGTAGTATCAGACTCTCTGAACTATCCTCATCATATTTATCCTCATAATGTTTGGTTTCTTACAAAAACCTAACAGTTTAAAATTTCACCATAGGATTCATCATACCTACCTTTAGCTATCTAAACATAAAATACTCTTTTTGAGATGTTTGTACTGTTTCCACAGTAAAGCATGTGTTTCAACCATCTCCAGAGGATACTTCCCAACACCTTACAGTGGTTATATAGAGCAACCTTGAAAAGTCCATCTCAAACTTCCCTTTCTTTTCTTTGTTGGGGTTGGAGGCATGATGGCTCACTTGGACTAGATAACAAAGTTTGAGATCTGAAATATTTATTTCTTAGCATAGGGTCCAGGGAGCAGGATGATGTCTGTGCCCTGTAACATTCGCTGCAGAGATCCTGCTTTCATTAAAATAAATCAATCCAAAAGAAAAGCCAAGCCAAGCCAAGCCAAGCCAAGCCAAGCCAAGCCAAGCCAAGCCAAGCCAAGCCAAGCCAAGCCAAGCCAAGCCAAAGCAAAGCAAAGCAAAGCAAAGCAAAGCAAAGCAAAGCAAACCAAAGCAAAGCAAAGCAAACCAAACCAAAGCAAACCAAAGACAGTTCTCTTTGATGATGTACTCAGAAATTAATTTTTGCTATGGGAACCAAATCTTCACTATTAAAATAAGCATCTTATATGAAAAATAGTTCTGTTTTGGTTTAGTGACCTTGTCTGATACCAGAAATTGCAAATTGTGTTCTTTTCCATTGCCTATTCACAATAATTCATGATAATTTAGTTATGGAAATTCCTCTGGATATCTAAAAAAGAGAAGGCTTCTAATTGAGTGAAAATTAAGCTAGTTAATACATGTTTTACAAATACAAATTATATTTACTGCATTTGAAACAAGTGGGGGTTTTTATTCTGAGTCTTTAGCTCCAGTGAACCTCTGGACAGTTAGCATAAAATAACGTAGGCAATTGTACTTATTGAAATACAGGTGCATTGCAGTAAAACAAAAAGTCTGCTTACTTATGTGTCAGTGAGGGAGAATTTCTAATCTTGCTGAGAAATAGAAATGGCAGTATATGGTTTAATTTATCTTTAAAAGTATTTTCTGTTTACAACCCAAAAATTTCAGGTGATGACTTTTCTATATTTTTTGTTGCCTTAGTCGTATTTCATATGTGAGGGGAAAAAAAGAAGAAAAACAATGTAAGGAAAAAGCAGAAACTTGGTGCAACTCTGAGTTATGTAGATACAAAACACAGCTTATTAGCCTATTGTTATTGTCTAAAATTTCAGAGAAACTTGCTAATATTGGAAAAATTGATTATGCAAATAACAGTGACTCATACTGACCTGTCTTTTCTTTGCGCCTTTGCTGTTTCTTGTTTTGCATTGGTAAAGATAATCAATTAGTTCTGTCTGGATTATAGTCCTTTAACACAAGCATTTTCACTAGATGTGAACCTGTTGACTTAACTATTAACTTTATACTGGTTGTAGGGAGAGTTGTACAAAACTGGATTTGGCAGAGCAAGTCCTATCATGGAATCTTTCAAGAAGCAATGCTCTTTTTGTTTTTGCTTCTCTCAGGTTCTGTAGTTTCTAGTGGTATAAGTTATTATTAATTGCCTTTTTATGCTTTGTCAAGCAATTTTGACATGGCTCATTAGAGACACATTCCTGTGTCTACTGGAGTAATTTGAAGATTTTTCTGTTTAGGCCTTCAGGAGTCTTAACTAAAACCCTGTGGTCTCTCAATTTTATGAATGACCCTTGGAAAAATGTACTTCTAGTTCTAATTTTTTTTAATGATAAAAAGACTATTTATCTATTTATGGGTGGTGGGTTTGTTTGTTTGTTTGATTGATTGTTTGTTTTGTTTTTTTCAGTTTTAGGGCATTCCCTATATGAATGTTGGCACCATGTAGAAGTACCTGAATTAGAGTCTTTAGTTTAACCAAGATGCCTCAGTCCTTTTGCAGTCTCTAGGGAGGGGAAGGCATCCTCACAAAGGAGTTCACATCATAGGTTCAAATGACTGTTGAGAGATGTTCTCTCTTCACTGACCTTAAAGTAAACGTGCATTCCTAAAAATTTGGGATTTGAATTGCACATGCTTTATTGAGATGTTACCAGAGCCATAATGTGACTGCCAAGATTAGAATAAATGCTTCTCTGTATCAATATGGAAAGAACCATATAAGATTTTATGCCTTACTGCTGCAACTTATGCAAGCCACAGAAAACCCAGCCTCTACTATTTGGCAACTCTAATTTCCTTGATGTGTTTTCAGTAAGGATAAATTGGAGTACCAGGGTACTGTTTATTCTCTTTTGAAACATTCCAGATTTAACATCCCTTGCATGATAATTTAGCAAAACATTTGTGTATGTGTTCCTTTGTGTTCCTTTTGCTTCAGCATGACAGAAGGCTATCTTGGGTTTAAGCATTTAAATATGTTTCTGAATATAGTCCATACTTCTTTTTTTATGCCTTTAGGTGGATTTAAAAAGCTTGAAGAATGATGTTAGTCACAAATTGTCAAAAATTAAGATATTTTGTGTAATACATTCTTTTTAGAATGAAATGAAAGCCTTAAAATGCAGTAATGAAAAAGGAAGGAAATGAACTTCAGTAATTAGACCCTGGTGAGTGTTTCTGCACTGCCTAATTTTTTCCTTCTGTCCTGTTAGTTACTGAACTGTTTATGCAAATTGAGAGTGCTCCAGCCAGGGAATGTGAGAAGAGCTCCCTTTATAGCTTGGAGATTAAGGCACTCATCTGAGCTGTAGGTAATCCTTTTTGAAGTTCCTGCTGTCAGCAAGAGTTCTCTGCATTCTGTCCTCATTTTGACCATAAATTTCCTCTTTCCTTGGTTTTTTTTTTTAATTGTCATTGTGTTTTGGAAAAAAAAACATACAAGGCAATCCCAAATCTTGATGTAAGAACAAATAATCAAGACAAGAAACTGAACTGACTTATGTATACTTTCAGTACTATTCTGGAAAATGGTCTTCCCTAGATACAGTGCTCTCATTTCACTGAGTGGTAGGAGGGTTAAATCCTCATAGCCTTCAGCACACCAATTTAAAAAAATACAAGAAAGAAAAAGACATAGTAACAACAGGCAAATATCTTGCACAGCTGCATTATTGCCTATAAAATTGTGAAAGCACCAAACTCACATCCAGGGTAAATGAGGTAGACAAACCCATAGAGTGCACCCTCCAAAAATTATTTTAAGTCATCATCAATAATGAGAAAAGTGTCTAAATACCTTAAAGGGACATTTGAAATTTATGTAGTTTGACACTTAAAAAATTCAAAAACATACAAATTAGTATGAAAATAACAAGTCTGGAGGTTAAAAAAATGCACAGCAATCTACAGTATAATTCTCAGTCAGCTAAGATTCTTTTGAAAGAAAACTTAAAAAAAAAAGCCAAATTAAGGAATATAACAATTTCATTTCAGAATATAAACAAAATCACCACAAGGAAAAAAAGAGGCATGAGGAAAAGAAAATGTTAGGGGCTTAAATGTCAGCTTCTGCTCTGTCAGCTCCTGATCATAGTTCAAGACTTAGATAACAAGAAAATGTGCTTTGCAGCCTACAGTAGCTAAGAACTTTACTGTATGCTATATTTATGTAGGCTGTAACAATTTGAATTTGTTTCCAAGGAGATATTTCTTTGACACTTTACTGCTATTTTATTTCTTACTTCTTTTGAAACTTAGTGTTTAAACTAATAACACCATCCTGAAAGATACCAAAATTTCTGCCCTCTCTTCACTGGAAAACTTTTAAACGTGCTTCAATGCTAAAATAATTTCATTCAGGATAAAAATATAAAACATATCCAACTTCATTTGTGTTGTTCTTCCATCTTCTTTAGCAAATATCCTGCTCTCAATTTCAGTTTTTCCTCTTGAGCATTTTGTGTCTGGGCATCTGGCAGCATAAATGGTCTCTCTGCAGAATGGTGAACCTACCTTGGACCTAACAAGCATGTCAAAGCTAGCAGATCTACCTAACATTTTTGAAACTCCTTGTGGATATCTAACTGCAAATTTTGTGTGGTTAAAAGAAAACTTTTAATTTTGTCCGAGAATTCTTCTGCTCCGTCTGTTGTTTTGACATCTCAGGACTACATCATCATATGACCTATCAGTCAGGTGTGTAACTTGGGCATTAGATTCAACTTGAATGTCTTAAGTTCTTCCAGGTAGGATATGGCAACATATTTCAGGTCTTTTTCCCCATGGCCTTCAAGCACATGACTGAAACTGTCTTTCAGGCTCTTGTGCATTAATTACAGTGGGATCTTTTGCTGACTGAGAGATATGACCTTGCCTCAGCCATGTTGATGCAGAATTCTACTCCCATAAAAATCATTGTTTTACTCTGTGTGTTGGAGCACCTGCCCTCTTTCAGCTTCCTTGATGGTTGCTCACTCTTGCCACCTCTATCTTAAAGAAACTTTATGACCAATCTTTTTTTTTCCTTTTTTTTTCTATTAAATTTTTGACTCCTGCCTCTGAATGATATCTACTCTCACTGACCCATAGAATGTTGATTTATTAATTACAGTTAAACAACATTTTGTGACTATTTCCTATGCTTTGCTTTATAAATGGATGAAACTACCTGCAAAAATGTACAGAGAATTTTGTTCTCTGCATCATACCCCTCCATACAAAGCATGTCTCCTATGCTGCTAAAGCTGTTTTGTTAGTGTTTCCATCCATCATGCTTCCTGTATAATCTCCCAACTTCTGTATATATTGATCATCTATCTATCTATCCATCTATCTATCTATCTATCTATCTATCTATTTATCTATCTATTCATCCATCCATCCATCTATCCATCATCCATCCATCCATCCATCCATCCATCCATCCATAGCTATCTCTTTTCTATTGTGTTTTACGTGGATTATTTAGCTTTTGGGTAGCAACTGTCTTTGTTGTAGGATCCTAGAAATCCTATATTGGAAAAAGACAAAAACATTTAAACATAAATTGCTGTTAAAGATAAACCTAATCTAGAACACATGCTGCTATAATCAGGTTGAAAGTGCTGCTTGTCTTTACGGTGTGATTTTCTAAATCAGTGCCAGCTACTCTGTATACTGTCAAAATAAATATTTTTCTGAGCAAGCTGAGCTCTAAAATAATTGCTCCTACTGAAGAACAGCCAATTCAGAATATATATACATGCTATTTATTTGCTGGTTTTACTGTGAATGAAAGAAATGCTGCATTTTGTGGTGCAGAAATATAGATTTTTCACTAAAATATTTTTCAAATTGTCTTTCTAGGTGTATTTTTTAAATAATGGATTATAGCTTCATCTAAAAGGGGCATACAAAGTCTTATCACAGGAAAGGATATACATACCAGACTCTGGATCCATCTTCTCTTATCCTATTTTGCTTATTTGCAGCTAGACACCAGAAGATTCTAACCACTTACTCATTCTTCCAGGTGGTGGAGGGTCCTTCATTTTCCTCCTCTTCTGCTCCCATCATTGCCTTCTTGATATTAGTACACTACAAATCTCACGAACAGCCCAACTGGCAATAATGAACAATAACCAGAGGAAATGTATCCAAGTATTTAGAGCTGGAGCTGTCAGAAAACTGCTTCTAATTTATTTATTTTTAACTTGAATTAAATACAATGTTAGGATAGATGTGTCCAGTTTCACTGCTGCAAATGCAAATTTATATTGCAGTGTTTTCAATTAAATTTTGGAATTCCATAGGCACTAAATTTTTACATAAATCACACATTGCATGTGTTATTTTCTGTGCACTAGCATGCTAGAACCTATAGAAAATATATTGCAGGACAAGATATCTGTGCCCTACTATTTAAGGGACTGTTCTGTGTGCCTTTCTCTACCAACAACCTTTCATTTGACATGTTTTAAGGGAGTTTTGTCCTCATTACCTCTATGGATGTGTCCCCATTTAATTTGCATCTACCTTGGATCACTGATCCTTGGTTTGTACTGAAGCAGTTCACCATTTTTTCTCCACTCACCTCCATTCAACATGAATATACTGCCTGTTTCTGTCATGTGAATTTTCTCTCTTCCACTTCCATTGTACAATCTTTTCACACAACTAACAGTGACATTTCTGACATTTCTGTGACATTGCTGACATTTCTAATGACTTCTTCCTTCCTGCATCAAAGAGCATAGTCCTGTTTCATGACCTGTGACCTATCAGGTGCTTTAACACCCCTGATCATTACTGCTGTCTTGATTTCATCGGTTTTCCTGATTGCATTCTGTTTTGTCAGCTTTTGCAACTCCATCACCTCCAGTGTCTCTTATTATTGCTAGAAGTGACCATCGGGGTGACCTCCAATACAGTAATGTCAGTCTCCTCAAGTCCATTCAGAATGCTAATGGACAGTCTCTTTGCTATCATGTAAGGCTTGAGCCTGCTCAAAAATGGTGCTAACATCTTCCAGCAGCAGTTGCAACTTGGAAACAAATAACATCAGTTGTCTTCTAACCTTTAGAGAAAATCTTTTACCACAGTATTATTTACATTCTTAGGTTTGTTAAACCCAAAAAAAAGACAAGCATTCCTTTTAAGATTTCTACCTGCTTGCTGTCAGAGAGGTTAAAAAATGAAGATGGGATGGGAAAATTTTGTTCAAATTTAACCAAAGTCTGAATTCTTTTATTTCAAGTCTTCAACCTCATCACAAAAACTTACAAAATATTTGTGCAAGAGTGAATGTTCCAAGCCCCTCAATAAAGCACCACAACAAGGCAAACTGAGTAACCAAAATGACAGCAGCAGGAGCTCATTCCCCTCTGCTTGTAATATACTTGCAATGCATTGCCATCTTGTAGAAGGTACCCTCTCAGGGATACAGGTTTGTTGCATCTATGTGACATCCAGGACAGCTGGGTTGCAACTAGAATAATGACTATTGTAGATATTATTGCTTTTAGAGCAATAATATCTACATCTCTTCTTTTAGTTATGCTGTCCATATCTTCCATATTAAACTTTTCTCCTCACAATCCTGCATTCATGGTTTTATTTTAGATTTTACTCTTCCTCATATCTACCAAGCATCTTGTACACCTTTTGTCACATCTGTTCTGAAAGGGCAGTCACTATCCAAGACCTCTTTAAAGAAAGTTTAACAAATTAGAAGGGATCAGGCTGCTGCTTCCATGCAAAAAGATTTTTCAGATATTATTAGGCTCTTGCTCAAAACAGGCATGTCTCACATACCTTGATACCCCAGAGACTGTGAAAGTGAGTGATTGAGATGAATTCTGCTGCTTTACTGATTCCTGTTGACCTCTCCTTCCTTAAGGCAACATAGTCTGGCTGGTGAAGAAACATTGACAGCCAAAACAGCATGCTGACAATAAGCCCTTTTGAAACTATAATTAAGTTGCACTTCTATGATCAGTCCTTCACTGTAGAAAGCTCTTTTTTACCATCAGTGAACTTTATGGAATGTCTTCTATAAAGCACTGTCATTATTTTTACTCCTGGGAAAGGAAGGATGCAAAAAAGGAATGCACATGTTTTCAGCTGTGTCCATCTGACGTTTTTTTAAATCTCTTTCTGTGAGCACATGATTTCATACGCGTTTTATACAAATTTCAGGGATTCTGAGTACAGGGCCACTTAGCTTAAAAGGAGTTATACAAATGTCTAGGAGCCAGACTGTTTTTATATCTTGGCAATATTTGAAAACTGGAGGCTACTTTTGAAAAATTGCAATTAGGTCACCTGTCCCAAAAGCCCAGAGTAACACTGGCTCTGAGAGTGCCTGGTCCAGCACTCTCATTTCTGCTCTCCCACCTCCTTAACGGCAGCCTGGCTTTTTCTTTCATCTCTTTTTAAGCTAGAAAATACAATAATAAAGTGTGGTTTTTACTATTACTGTTTTATGTATATGCAAGGTTACTACTCTGACCTCTTAGAGGAGAAAACTCCAGAAATGCTTTATACAGACCCATGCATATTCAATACAACACATACTCATGGAGGAAATAGATTGAATAATGCTTTAGAAAGCTTCGACATTATGCACATAAATACATTCTGTTTATGTCTTCCATGCTGACCTCTGGCAAATGAATATGCAGCATCACCTTTTCTCAAAGGTGTACCTGTCATGAGAAGGGGACAAATGCTTTCACGTCTGCCCCTTACAGAGGGTCTTCATGGGGCTTCATTGGTGATTCTGAACAGAGAGGGCAAGTGCTGGTGCTGTGTCTGTCTTCCTCAATCAATAAAGACAGTTAGTGACATGAAGCAGAAATCCAGCCTGCACAGAAAAGTGCTGGGGACCATGTGAGGTTGCTTGGAACTAATGCTGATCACTGGATAATTCAGAAATTATGATGAAAAGCTTGTGACATGCCTGAAAGACAAATGAATCAAAGATAAGAGCTGGAAGAAACTCACTATGTCACCTCGTCTATAGCCAGCTGCCAGGGGAAGACTGTTTCTGCAGTGTGAGTGAAATCACACCTGAAAACTTCTAGCATGGATAAAAAGAGGGGGTTTTAGTTAGTTTGGTTTTTTTTTTTCAAAGAAATATGTTGGTCAAAATATGCAGTTTATGAGACATACAGCTCAATACAGATTTAGTGTCACCCTCATGAATAAAAAATTGCCACACTGTGTATATTTTAACCATTTTCTAAATCAAGACACTATACCTTTCCTTTTCTTTTGGTATTCCTCAATTTTTAAATGTTTACTGTATGGTTTTATATAAGTATTCTGAAAAAGTGCAATATAATATCTGGTTTAACTCAGGAATTTTAATGCAGAATATAAGATGTATTGTACTATTTATTGTACAGATAAAGAAACATAAATGCTTGGTGCAATAGAAATAGTGACGGTGATGGGCTGATGAAGTGAAAGCTGCAATTTGTACTTGATGGGGAAACAAATCCTGCTTCAAGTGTTATTGCTGGACAACAATTTCACAAAACTGTTTGCTTTGATCTTTACCCATAAAAATGTTTACCAAGTTATCCTTCTGTCTCTGACATTCTAGCAACATGCATGAAGATCAGCATCCTATTTTCTCTCCACTTTTTGCCTCCTACAGTCTTTTCTCTCCAGGAAAACTCATATAAATTGCTCCAATCTCAGCTAGAAAAAAACTGCCTCAGTTGTTTTTCCTTAATCTTTGATTACACAAATGCACAAACTGACAATTTCTGAGGATTATAGAAGTGTAGTTTTTTCATACAGCACGGAGGGTGTCTAGGCTTTTTCATGTAGCTCTTCTGTATTTCTGCTCATTCAGTTAAGATGGGAAATTGCCAGTCTAAAAAACTGCCACATACCAGATGTTGCAAGGAATTGGAATTGGCAGTTAATTGGTAGAAAAATTAACAAAGGGCTTTCATGTTGGTGGCTAATTCTCAAATGGATCAGGTCTAATAGAAGTAGATTCAGAATCATGGATCAAGAAGAGTCTTTGTATATATTTAACTTCTATTTGAGTGTTATTTAAAGTCTTGGATAAAGATCAAGCTGGATTTTATCTTCATGTGTTTACTGTTTACTGTTCTGAGACATGAATGATAAAAAAATCCATTTTTCCATATGGATTTCCTACTTTTCAATTAGAAATAAAAGCCACAAATTTGAAATTTGTCCATGAAGAGGATTTTCAGAATCCTCTTACTTTACAGGCTAGACAGGTAAAAATCTTTTCAGATATCTGGCCGATAGCAAATATAGTTTTAGCAAAACTGGGGGAAGTGCAATTCCTTCCTCTATGTACAAGCATTGATTTAAAAAGTTGCAATGAAACAAAATGTCAGTACATTTTTTTTTCAACCAACGCAGTATTAGTAAGTTTTTTTCACCAACTAGCTTGTTCTTTTCTGCCTCTATTGTCCAGCAGGTTGTAATGGGTACTATTTACATCTGTGGGACAAGTGAAACATGAAGTTTTGGTCTTCATTCATTTCTAAGCAGCAGTGCTTTAAAATAAAACCTGATAAATTGTAGGCAGTTCATGGAAGAGCAGCAAAAATGATCAAGGTAGTCAGGAGGGATTGACTTATGAAGAAACATTTAAGTAACTAAATGAGTTTGTCTTGGCAGAGGAGATGGGATGACACTCCACAACAATGACATGATGCAGGTGAGAGAAGTTTCGAAGTGCAGCAGACAGGGTGGTAACTAGGAGTAATGGCATGGAGTTGCAAGAGTAATTTTTTCACAGAATCTTTGTGCAAATATCCTGACAGTGAGATGAATTGACTGTGGAATTGTGTCCCAATGGGTGCAGTTGAAGCCTTGCCTCTTGAGTCATTTGATGCTAGACATGACAAAATAATCACAAGGAAGGGAACTCCAGTTTTGCTCTCCTCCATCACTAAGATCTCTATCTCTATAATGGACTCCAGAGGGTTGACCCTGTCTGGATGCCTGGTGCCCACCAAAGCCACTCTATCATGACCCTTGTCAGCTGAACAGAGGAGAGAAAATATTATGAAAAGTTTGTGATTTAAGTTAAGCATAGGGTAAGATCACTCACCAGTTACTGTCATGGGTAAAATTTACTCGATCCTGGGAAATTAGTATAATTTATTAACAAACAAATCAGGTTTGGCTAATAAGAAATAAAAACTAAACTTTAAAACACTTTTCCCCCACCCCTTCATTGTTCCTGGGCTCAGTTTCAGTCCCAGTTGGGAGCTAGGTTAGGAGCTCCAGAGGCAGGGTGTGGAGCATTGCCTCTGGAGTGCCAGTGACTGTGGAGCAGGGCAGCAACTCTCCAGATCAAGGTCCCATCTGCCCCTTCCCCCACACACATGCACCCCAAGGTGTCTTGAGACATCAGTCTTTTCAGTCTCTCAAGTCTGTCTTGTCTGGCATTGGCTCTGTCAGACATGAGAGAAATTTCTAGCAGCTTCCTACAGAAGCCAGCCCTGTAGTCCTCCCATTACCAAAATATGTCCACACAAACCCAATGCATTTACAATTATGAATTCGCTGCAGGGGAAGCTCTGCTAGCAGAGGTAAAACAAATATTGTTGTCAACAGCAAAGAACACAGGAATGTAACAGCTAAATTTATTTTTTCTTTCTTTTGAAAATGTTTGCATTTCCAAGTTTGGCTGTGCAAAGCTCTTCTTTACATTCACACATGTAAGTGTGATTGAAAGCTGTGACAAAATGCTGATTTCAGACACACAGGGGAGGAAATATAGTAATTTTAAAACACAAACAAGAAGAAAGGTAAAGACAGAAAGTGAGACTCATGGGGGAAAATGACAATTTGCAAACTCAGCCAGCTCAAATGTTTAAATTTTCTGCCACTTGCATCAAGCCCCTGATGTGGCCCAAGAAAGGTCTTTGTAATAATGTTTGCTTTCCCCCACACAGCTCTTTCACACATTCCCTGTTTGATAGGTCACAGTGCTCTGCCAATTTTTCTCTTATCTCATTGCAGATTAAGTGTGTTATGTACCGTTGTGATCTGCCTGTACTGCATTTTGTAGGGGTTAGAGGACAGTCAATACCTTCGTGAGCAGTTATTTCATCCAATGCTAAGCAATTCATCCCAAATTTGACTGTGCACTCCGCAGAATCATAGGATTACAGAATCAACTAGCTTGGAAAAGACCTCCAATATCATCAGTCCTAACCCATTATTGAACACTAACAAGTCAACCACACCATGGTACTAAGTGTCACCTCCAATCTTTCCTTAAATACCTCCAGGGACAGTGACTCGGCTGCTTCCATGAACAGCCCAATCCAATACCTAATCACCATTCTGTGAAGAAATTATTCCTAATGTCCAACCTGAACCTCCCCTGGCACAAATATGAGTACATCCTCTTGTCTTACTGCTGGCTGCCTGGGAGAAGAGATGAACCTCACCTGGCTCCACCCTCCTTTCTGGCAGTTATAAAGAGCAATAAGGTCCCCATAAGCGTCCTTTTCTCCAGGCTAAGCAACCCCAGCACCCTCAGCTGCTCCTCACAGGACTTGTGCTCCAGACCCTTCATGTTCTTTGGACATGCTCCAGCACCTCAATATCCTTCATGAACTGAGAGGCCCAGAACTGGACACAGCGTTTAAGGTGTGGCCTCACCATGGCCAGGTGTAGGAGGGAAAATCACTTTCCTAGTCCTGCTGGCCACACTGTTGCTGATACAGGCCAGGATGCCACTGGCCTTCTTGGTTGTGTGGGCACACTGTTGGATCATATTCAGCTGACTGTTGACCAGCACCCTAAGGTCCTTTTCCACGGGGAAACTTTCCAATCACTGTTCCCCAATTCGTAGCACTGCATGGGGTTATTGTGGCCAAAACACAGGACCCGGCACTTGGTCTTGTTGACGCTCACACAGTTGACCTCAGCCCACTGATTCAGCTTGTCCAGGTCCCTCTACAGAGCCTTCCTGCTTTCCAGAAAATCAGCACTCCAAGCCATCCTTGAGTTTGCTAATGGTGAACAGAATCCCCTCATCCAGACCATCAATAAATATATTAAAGAGGACTAGGCCCAACCCTGATCCCTGGGGGGGCACCACTAGTGACTGACTGCCAACTGGATGTGGCACAATTCACCTTTACTCTCTGGTCCCAACCAGTTCTTAGCCCAGCAAAGAATGCAGCTCTCCAAGCCATGGGCTGTCAGCTTTTCCAGGAGGATGCTGTGGGACACACTGTCAAAGGCTTTGCTGAAGTCCAGATAAGCTACCTCCAAAGCCTTTCCCTCATCCACCAGGTGGGTCACCTGGTCAGGAAAGGAGATCAGGTTGGTTAGGCAAGACCTGCTGTTTCTAAACCCGTGCTGGTTGAGTCTGATCCCTTGATTGTCCTATATATATGCCATGTGGTTGCATTCAAGATGATTGCTCTATAACACTGTTGGGCACTGAGGTCATGCTGAAAGACCTGTTGTTCCCTCAATCCCTCATCCAGGCCCTTTTGTGGATGGGTTTCACACTGGACAACCTCCAGTCATCTCAGACCTCCCCAATTAGCCAGGAATGATGATAAATGATGGAGAGCAGTTTAGCGAGCTCTTCCACCTGTTTCTTTAGTACCCTTGGATAACAAGTCCTGTAGACTTGTTAGTGTCTAAGTGTCTCAGCAGGTCACTAACTACTTCCTCCAGGATCACAGGGGGTCCATTCAGCCCCTTGTCCCTGTCTACCAGGTCAGGAGGCCAGTTGTCCTGGGGATAACTGGTCTTATTCTTGAAGACTGAGGCAGTTCTTCTCCTTTATCTGTTTTGCACAAGATTTTGTTTTTCTCTCACCCCTAGTTATTTTGTACACGTAAAAGCAGGTATCAAAACTTAAAGGATCCCATATCAGTGGCTGGGACCTTAGCAGCCTCCTTCAATCAGTTTTTTTTTCAGTTGTGTGACCACAAATCCATAAATGTATTTGGAGCCCCGTATTCTGCTGAATTGTGTGGGCTTGAGTCTCCACTGCATCTTTGAGTCCTGAGTCCAAGTCTGCCTACAGATTTCCTGCAATAGGTGCTTAGGTCTGTGAACACTACCAATCAAGAGAAAATAATTCAAATCAAGATCTTGGTTTTCAAAGGCTGACAGACTCTGGTTTGTTTTCCAGCTATTGAGGCAATTAGCTGTGAAATGGGTTAATAATCTGTGGAAGGCAGACACAGTATCACCTCTCTCTCTGACTGGAGGTTGACTAGCAATCCCTGGTGACAGGTTGGTTTTTCATTTCTGTATTAAGCATGATTTTCAAAATGTTAAAGCTGGCATCTGAATAAAAAAAGAAGAAACCTATTTTGGCTATCCTATCAAAATTGTAGCGGGTGCATGCTACTCAAAAAAGCTTTTGAGATATAAAAGCAATCTTAAAATACTATGACAAATCAGTGTTTTTACTTCTTGCTTCTACAGTGTTAAAGGCTATTTTACATTCAGAAGACTGAAATAGTGTAATTTATAGAATGATTAATTAAGCACATGTTGTGTGAAAAGTGTGATTTTACTTTGAATATCTAGTTAGGTGAGAGATTTAGTACCAATAGGAACATTTTTGATATAATATCTTGAATTTCTTGCTCATATCTAGACAAAAGAAGCAAAATCAGAGAATATGAAGGCTAATGAAGACTAAAAACAATGTGTTTTGAAATATATAATAAAATAGAAAAATAATTTCTGATGAACAAAAGTCACTGAGAGACACAGGGAAGGGGTAGAGGAGGGGAATTGTAGTGCTGAACTGGTCTGATCTTGAAAAGCTTTAAGTGAAAAATGAAAGAGCTTTGTGGAAACCAATTTAAGATGCTATTGTTTACAAAGGTCCCAAATTATTTTTAACTCCAAATTACCTTCAAGTAGGTACATATTTCTTCCTCTCCTTTATGAGGCTGCCAAAATTCAGTATTCTAGCCTGCTTCTAACCTTCCCCACGAGACTCGTTCCAATCCTCCTTGGAAGTCTTAAGAACGGCTGGACTGCTGAAATGCTTGGCACTTTCATGAGGATGATTGAATAAGAAACCTCTATGATAAGAAAGAAATAGGTGGAGGGAGGACAGCTGTGATTTTTTTTTTCATTCTTTTCCAGAAAATGTGGTGAAATTGAGGAATGGTGTTTAAGTAGAGCTAGTTTATGTTTAAAAGAACAGGTCTGTGCCACACAGAACAACACACTGGAGAAGATGCACACTTCTTTAGCCACTTTAATGCAGAGATTAAATGTTGTGGTTGGCAAATTAAAAATGTGAGCAGGGAAGTGCCAGCTTTTGTAGGTAAAAATGAGAAATAGAGGAAATTCATTTATGGAAAAACTTGGAATAATCTTGAAAGAAATATTTTTGAAAATTTAGTCTCACTGTATTACTATATTTCTGCTCAACAAGCAGACGTTCGTGCAGGTTTAAGTTAAAAATAATATAAAATCCATCTTAACATGGGTAGAAGATGGACTTTTCATTGTTTGACCTATAGCTTGAAAATCAGGCACAAAAAGGTACCCAAGTCACTCATTAAAGGATATATTGCTTTGTCCAGAGGTTCTGTTTTTGATCATGGAGAACTATTCTGGATACCAGGACCATCAGCCAAAATGTAAAGCAGGAATATGGCAGTGAATGGAGAGACATTACTATGGAAACAAGATCTTTGATTTGGCTTCTGATCCAGAGAATGTTAGATTGTCTATATAAAATACAAAAGCATCATGAGAAAAATGGGTAAATAATTTCCTACCCTCTTGTCTCCCTGCAGTCCCGTCAACTGATTCCCTCTCAGAGAAAGGAATGAGCCCTGAACACATAGATTTACTGCCCTTGTTACTAGTATTGGATTTATTCTTTCTTTTTTCTTGTTTTGGCTATTATAGGGTTAATTTTCTTCATAGTAGCTGTCATGAGACTGTGTTTTGGGTTTGTGTTGGGGAGGGGGCACAGCTGGGACAGCTGACCACAAGGAACTAACAAAAGGAATATCCCAGGCAATGTGGTGTTATGCTCAGCACACAAAGCTGGAGGAATGTGGGACACAATTGGTGTGTCAACATTTATCTTTCCAAGTCAGAGGTATGATGAAGCCCTGCTGTCCTGGGAATGGCAGAACACCTGCCTGCCCATGGGGAGGGGTGAATATATTCATTTTGCTTTGCTTGTGTGAGTAGCTTTTCCTTGCCAATTAAACTGACTTTATCACAGCCCATGAATTTTCTCATTCTCACTCTTCTGATTCTCTCCCCATCCCACTGGACGGAAGTGAGACAGTGGCTGCACGGGGCTGAGCTGCCAACTGGGGATTAAATCACAGCAGTCTTCAAGTTTAGGAATTCCTTCACCGTGCTTCTTAGGGTAGAAAAAGTGTTATTTCTCTCCTTTAACTTCCCCATGTTCCAAAATATTTACAACCAGCCCAGTAATTCTTGCTGTCTTTTATTTAGCTGTACGGAGTTCTGGAGATGGGTTACTTGCTGATTAGAATGACTGAATACATCCTTCAGCTTAAAGCAGGTGATTAATTCATATATCATATTACCTCTAGGAATTTATATATGGGCCATAGCCTCAGGAGGCAAAGTTGAAGAACATACACCACCTTATGACACTTGAAGATATTGGTCCACCTGAAAGCATCTCCTAATTCACAAGTCTCAAGAAAGTGGCTCTGAAATGAGCAGGATAATTCTGGCATAAGAAAAACTACTTTATGGCAACTTTTCTAGGCTTGATGTTATGTGACATCCACAAGTATTGCTGTTCTATTTCTTTCTAGAAGTTTTCTTCTACTAATTTCTTTGCAAGTTAACCAGGAATCATTTAAAATGAAAGTTTTTCTACCTTCAAGCTGTTAAAAAGTGATATGGGAATACAACAATGCTAGAATTTTCACACTGCTATGGACGCTTTAAGTTTTCATTAAAAAGTTGATGTTCCCACTGCCTCCAGCCAAAATTCTAAATAAAATTAAAACAGCACCATTCATACTGCTACCGGAAAGGCTGTTTTTGTATCAATTTCCTACCTGTTGCTGTAAATATTAATTTTGAGTTGAAACTTGGTACAGAGTGCATACTGTTGCACTTAGAATGTTGGGGGGTTTTTTTTGTATTTTTGTCTGTTGGCCTGATAGATTTCTTTTGGAAGCAAATACTATACAACATACAATATACAACATACAACACTGGCTGTAAAATCATTGCCTGCTTCTGCACCCATTGTTTCCCAAAAGCATAACATATACCTCTTTATTCTACAAAAAGGGAAGAAAATTCTGTATTAACTTATTGTGGAGATTTACTTGGAGTTGAATTCATCTCACACAACTTCAACTGTGTCAAAATTAATGTCTCTGACTTTCTATGAGTAGGCTCCCTCTGGAATCAGCCACCCTCTTCAACCACCTAGTCATTCATAGACTCTGTCTTCTTTTTAGAGCTTTCTTCTCTCACCCTTCAAATTGCCTTAATTTTGTTCCAGGGCTGGCCATTAATTTGCTACCCAGGAGCAACATTGTCTGTTCCAGTGCTTGCCTCACCATGTGTCATTCAGCTAGAATTCAAGGCTGGATTTTTGCACAGCTTTCTTACACAGATCATGCAAGTCTCAGTGTAACATGGTGGTGCTGGCACCAGCTAGGAACCAGAAGCCACCAGCCCATGTCCAAAGAATCTGAGCCAAAGCTCCTCTTTTGTGTTTATGTTAAT
Organism: Petroica traversi; assembly: GCA_025920805.1. Lineage (NCBI taxonomy): Eukaryota > Metazoa > Chordata > Aves > Passeriformes > Petroicidae > Petroica > Petroica traversi. The sequence goes on along the minus strand of JAHLSL010000080.1, from coordinate 2,148,181 downwards.
GGTTTTAATTTTCCTTTTGCACAATTACCATTCAGTTCTTAGTCAACTATTTATATTCCAGTACATATGCTCAGACTCCAATGAAAAGTAGCATACTGAATTTTATTCACGCAATAGATATTCTCTGAATGCACAACTGATGATACTCCCTTTGTAGACCTTTTTGAATTACTTGATGGATTACTGTTTTGCTCATTTCTTTTTCCACCAAGAACAGCAGGTAAAAGCAAATCTATCTTACACAGCTGAGGAATTTTATTCAACATTCTTAGAGGAATGGCTGGATGGAAGGCTGCCTGTGAGCTTGATCTTGGCTGGAAAGAAGTGCATAGGTACAATATCTACTAATTGAAGATAAGGATTAAGTCCTATTCCACATTGTCTTCCTTCAATGTGCACGTTTCTTTATGAATTCTTATCTATCTAATCATAAAGAAAGATATTCTTTATGAAATATCTGAAAATAGTATCTGGTTCTTCTTAAAAATGTTAGTATATAGTTAGTGATGAGTGCCATTAGAAATAAATATTTTTCTAAGAAACTACACTGCAAATAAGCATGATTTTGGGCAGGTTTACTTTTTGCTTGTCTTTCACAAAATGCAAGATAATTTTCTCCAAAATGCTGACAACTTCAGAGCTAAATTGGAATGGCTTTATGAAGTAGTCTTGAAGTATGTTGGAGCCTATCTAATCCTTTTTTTTTTGTGGAAACAATCAGGAACAAAAGAGGCAGGTTTTTGAAATGTGTGGAAGAAATATATTCTTTTTTTTTCTATAAATAAAAGGATTTTTTTTTTACTTTTATTTGACAATGGGAACATCCTAGTCATTTTTTTTTGTCTTGCACTTAAAAATAACATCTGAGATTACAGCAAAAAGAATAGCAACAAAATTACTAGTTCCTTTTGTGGCTGGTTGAACAGAGAAGATATGAACAGTTATTTATTTCCCTCTATGTCATTAATAAAACTAATGAAATTAATTCATGCTCTTCTAAAAAGAAAATGTTGTGTGTATGACTGATTTTATTATTTTTTCAGAAATATATGAATTGATTAATTTGATTTTGTATTTTTGAAATCAAATGAATCAATTCATATACTGATATTGGTGTGAGTTTGTGGGTGTGTTTCTTTTATGGGGTAAATTCCATGACAAAAGGTTTTCATTTTAAAAAGAAGATACTGGTTTAAGAAATGACAGTGCTTTATTCCAAATTATCTGGATGTATCACAGTAAAGGACAATAAAATCCATCTTACAATTTCCTTGTAAAATATCCTCATAACTTGAAGCAAATTAATTGTGAAACTCACTTAATGGTGGATTTAATTTAATCTCACTTTCTTGTCTGAAAATTAAACATCCAATCTAATCTGTTAATCTGTCATGAATGGAGACAAGCTAGTTCTACTAACTGCAGTTTGGGGTATCCTGAGGTGGTTAAGAAAAACTCATGCTGAACAGCAACCCCTGTTCCTGTGCCTCTGCTGTGCCTGCACTCCATTCATCATGTTATATATTTAAGATCTGATAACATCTTTGGGTGTTCATAGAGTCAGTACAGCCAAGACTTGTCTTGGGCCTGAATACCCTTCAAATGTGCTGGGATGGGCATGCTAGACACGGATTATCTGGGGAAAGTCTTGTTTGTGGGTTATTGCAGGTTTCTTCAGGGTTAGCTTTGATTCCCTGCTGCTGCCATGTGATTTCCAGTGTTCATTAAGACCTTGCACTTTTCTCTCTCCTCTAGCATGCACACAAGTTCTTTGTCCTTTCTGCTGACTTGCTATATACTTGCTAATATGTAAAATAAGTGATCTGACTATCTGAATTCAGTTAGCAGACTGTGAACTGAATCAAGGGCAGCAGTGGGTATGGAGAGCAAAAGTGTTGCATTTCACTTGAGCAAAAACAGGTATCTCCAGTCTATCTGAGCTAATTACCCCAAGCTCTCTGTGTAGTCAGCAGAGAGACAGTTACTTTAAAAATGAGATTCGTATGACTTTTTATGGCTCCTTCAGGATGAGATGAATTGAACAGTAAAATGGACAATCTGTCTTCACTGCCTACAAAGAGAGCCTGGGGTAATTAGCTCAGATGTGAATATCTATACTAAATTTGTCTAGTTTGGGTCAGATATATACATTTCCAAAAACACCTGTGTAGGCAATCTTGACTAGTCAGTGTGCAGGTCACATGTCCAAAAGGGCTCCATAGGGACCCTGGATGATTACCTTTGTATTAGTATCACATTAAACTGCACCTGCTCATACCACTGCACAATCCCACAATAAGGTCAAGATGTGCTTTCTTGCTCACATGACTGTGCAGCAAACATTTTTGGTTTATGTAAGCAACAACAACAACATTGCATTTTCAGCTGTTTAATTTGACCATGCAGTGCCATGAATGGCTGTTACAGAACAGCCAAAAGGAGAGTGTCCTGTGGTAGGAAGACATAAAGGAGGGAATTGAACAGTTAAACTGTGATTGCCACCCAAGCTGTGTAGTGCTGAGGCTGAAGTTTGTAGATTTAACTCCTAGAGAGCTTTTAGGAGAGTCAAGCTCTCTTCCTTTAGCTGGTAAGTGGTGCATTACCCCTTAGCACCACATATTTATCAGATATCTTTAAAACTATATCTGTAACAGTCTGTTTTGGGTTTTTTTAAACATTTTTTTTAAAGTCATGTGACAAAATTACTCTGTTTTTAAGCAGTAAATGTCATTTTGATATAAATGCATGTGAGGTGGTGCCTACTGTGACCATAAAGCTAAACTTCATTACCTTGATAAATAGGTTATATCTTGGCTGCTCAACAGAAGGATATTGAAGAGCCCTTAAGCTGGTAACCTGTGGGCTGAGTGCCTTTGAAAACTATCATTTGTCTTCTGATTTTAATTTCGACATAAAATTATCTGTCATCTATTTAAGGAAAAATAAGCATGGGAGAAGAGGAATTTTTCAAGGAAAAATAAGCTGTCTAGCTAATTCTACCTACCCTTTGGGTCAACAATGGGTTAATTTTGTATTCCTATGGTAAGGGTTGAGTTGTGCAATATTGCTTTGGTTCTGATGTGTTTTATAAGCACCAGCTTGTGCAATTCAGGAAAAAAAACATCAACATGGAGAATGCTGTCTGCCAGAACAAATATCAACAAGTAGATTCCTTTCCCCTTGAATAGGATTTACAGAATTTTAACTGATGTACTTTTTTTTTTTAATCCCAATGAAAAGAACTGTATTCAAATCAGAACTACTATAGTGCTTCTCTATCTCCAATTTTTCTAGCAGAAAGGATAGGTGATGAATACATGGGTGGGACATCATGATATAGTAGGTTTTACTTGTTCAAATGTTCATTGTGCCATTTAATAAGAATTCTACATCACAAAGAAGGATGCATAACATATAAGCAAACAGTGGTTAAATCATATATCATGTGCCTGGTAAGCACTTTATAGCCTGGGGGACAAATTCTCAACAGGAGTAAACAGAAGTAGCTCTTTGAAGTGCATACTCTTGCACAGTACACACTGACAGTCAGGCTCTGGGGCAGACAGGCAAGCACAACACACTGTGGCAGGTTGATTTTGTGCCAAGAAGCTTCTTCATTTCACTCCTGCACAGAACCTTTCTCCATTTCTGCAGGCTGTAAACAATCTTCTGCTCCCTTTTCCCAGCTAACAAGAAAGGTAATCTAAATCCTGGACAAAAATCCATATTACAGAGAAAGCATTTAAAGAAGACAGCAGACGTGTAACAAAAATGAATGGCACCAGCTGTCGGCAAGTGCAGCTCTGGTTGACACTGCCCTAGGAAGGAATTGAAATATATAGGGTAAAGAAAACCTTTGGGATGGGTTCTTTCTACCCATTGTGCCTTCCGCTGTTAAGAAATAGACACAAATCAGGGTATGATTTTGTTGTGTCCGATGCCAAACAACTTTTTCATGCACTCTTGTTCCTGTGCCACTGGTCTAGGGATTTTCTTAGAAAGCTTTGAGTCCTGAATATCTATGTCATTGTCAAGTAAAGTGCTCCCAAGGAAAGTCTATTTTCTTCCTCTAGTCATTAGGGATCTCAGAATGAATATTTGGGGTATAAGCAATGCAGATATCTAAAGGAGAGGGGACTGCTTTTTTGGTCATATAACCTGCACAAATTATCTGTGAACATCTTCACAAAATGCTTATGAGATAAATCTATTAAAGACAGGACTACGGCCCTTTCTCTCTTTTTCTCTGTGAGTGGTAATTTGCTGAGAAAGCAGCTCAACCTCCAAAGCTACTTCTGTCTCTGGCTGCCTACCTACCTCCCAACCACCACCTTGACATAAACATCTCCTCTGTTTTGAGTTAACTGTGCATAAGGAATCTCAAAATCCCATCTAGGTTCAATCAGGAACCGTGGATAAAGATTCAAGAGTTCAGCTGCTGAAGGTTAATGCCATATTTGCTGCTAAGTCCCCCATGATTGTCCTTTTCTGTGTGACAGAATGCATGGAGAGCAATTAGCAGGGTCAGTACTCAGATGTTGACCTTGGGGTGTTGGCACATGTCAGCAGAGGATGTTGGCCCAGCAAGTTGATTCAAAAGTTTTCTGGGCCCCAGGCTCCCTCACAGGAATGGGAAGAAATAGGTGCTCTCAAATCAGGGAAACATTGGATGGTTTGGACTGAGAGAGACCTTAATCTATTTCCAGCACCTCCACCACAGTCAGGGAAAAAAGCACATTGGATTGTCTGTCTGCCAGCTGTGTCCTTCTATATAATTAGGGAAGCTAAGATATATTTCATTCTCTTTAGTGACTTAAAAAATATTAAATTGATCTCTGAGATTCAATAGGTACATTGGGAGGTTTTCTCCCCTCTTGACCTTCAAATTTCCTTATGTTTACCTGTCAATCCTGTTTAGCCTTTTATCAGCAAATAGTAATGTGACAGGCCTCATTACTATTGAACACAGGAATTAGTGGCATGTGACAGACTGAGGATCTGTCATTCAAATTACCACTGCAAGCACCCTTTGGGACCAGAAAGAAATAATTTGGTGGAAAGGGGGGAGGGGAAGAGAAAGGATGCTTAATTTTTTTGGCGTGTGATTTAAAAACAAACAACCCTGCTCCTATTTCTAATAGTCTTTATTGACAAAGAGGGCAGCAGTGGTTAAAATGTAATGAGGTCTGTTTTGCAATCTGCTGTTGCAGGCTTTGCTAATTTTAATGTATTAAAGGCAACAGTACACCACATTTACTCAAAAATAGTAAAAAGGGGCATCTATGTTGAGTCTGTCTATACAAGGCAGTTGTGCCTCACAAGAAGTTGGCTAGATTCCGTGATCCAGAATTTTTTGTGAGCAAAGCACATTCTGTAAAGAATGCAGAGGATGATTGTGCTTAAAAATCAGCTGCTGAAACAAACATCTAGGCATTCATTTATTTCTCATGTGGCAGCATTAAAATAATTGGCAGCACTGCGGCAAATGTAACAGTAAAATGTATTTGTGCTTCATGCCACAACAGAATGATTTTAGTGAGGGCTAGCACAACTTGAATGCCAATAAGGTACTGAGAGCTGTGAAACATAACCACCATACCATATTTGAGACTTAGGATTTACTCAACTTACTACAAAATCAATAATGGGATCATTTGTAACAAAATCTATTTGCTGAGAAGGAATGTCAGTGCAGGTGTTCATCACAGGAACGGGATGCAGACAGGGTACAATGCCAAAGCCAAGGATACAAATGAAGGTCTTTTACAGCACCCTGGCTAATAGCTGACAGTTTTAGAAATCTTAGAGACTAGAAGGATATTAATGGGACTAAGTGGACAGGAAGACATTATAAAATATAAACATCCACAGATCCTTTGAATTATTTTTGGCCTACCATTTCCCAAGACTAGCTGAAATGACCATTCCCTGTCAATTTGTTGACTTCTCTCATGATTACTTTTTTCAAAATAAGTGAAGCTGTTGAAAATAAAACCCTTCAGTTTTCCTTCTGAAATCTGTTCTGACCCACGACAGAAATGGATTTTTATATCTTTTCTACAGTTCATTTAACATTTCATTTGTATTTGTCCTTCTTTTCTTAACTGAGTTTTGGCTCATAGTGACCACAAATTAAAATGAAAAGCCAAAGGTATTAGTGGTCAAAACAAAACTGTACTTTGCAAGGGAAGGGGGATATGGCTATTACACCCAAATCACTGGTTTTGATAAAATAGCAGTGTTTATGAAATAACCAGATTTATTATCTTTTCAGGACAGGTATCCCAAAATGGAAGTACTTCCATTTGGCAGGAATTTACAAGCCTTGGCCTTCAATCGTCTTCTGTAATGGATGGATCTTCTTTGAAGCATAGGTCTTTACTTCTATGAGGACTTACATAAAATAAGGGGGTTTTTTGAGTTAGAATTATTTTTCTTTTTTCCTTGAATGCTCATTCTGGTTTTAGGCATGCTCAATGGAATTCTATATCTAGAAATGTCTAAGTAAAATGGCTGTTAAGCAGGCTTCATCTTCTCTGAAATCACCATTCTTCTAGGAAACAGTCACCTCTGACTCCTCTGGCTTAGATTTTGTGTGCTTTAATGATCCCAATGATACTGGTCAAACAATATCTTCAAATGATTGGATTGCCTTCCTCTGGCATCAGCTTGTGATCCAGCATGTGTGAAACGAGAAGAAGAGATTCTCCTTTGCTGTGGTTTACTATTTAACAATGTAATGTGTTGGTATAGATTCTGACATCTCCATCAGACCAAATGGCACCATTTTCCATGTTCTGATCACTTCTAGATCTGTCTTTGGACTAGGTGTCTCCTAAGCTGTATGTATGAGAGCTGCATGTGATCCAGGACACCTTCTGATAATCTGCACTTTGACACTGCTTGCCTGTGTATTCAGTGTGTAACTACAGAACAAATGAAGCTTTTAGTAAGAGGTTCGGATATGGAATCCACCTTTGACTGTTTAGTTTCTGTGTGAAGACAGAATCTGGTGATTCTGAAGAGAAGGGACTGAACTATTCTTAAAAATCTTGATTATAGAGACCTTTTTAGGTGGTCTAAATATCACTCAAAATGATATAAGATCCCACCAGAAGCTAGAAAAAAGACAGAAGATGAAGTTCACCATAGTTGAAAAGTTCAAAATCTTTTAAAAATCTGATACTGTTGGTCTGGGCTCAGGATCAACATTAACATTCAGAACTGACAACATAATGTGGCAATTACACGGAAGATAACGATTCAGTGCATTAGCAGAAAGTGCTACATATTCAGAGTCTTCTGGAAAGACAGCAGGAGGAAAGGACTGGTGCTTATTTGCCCTGCTTTCTTAGGGAAAATTGAAATGAATAGTTTGATTTCTGCAGTTGACAAGATTTTTTTGGAGGATGCTGCTGGAGGGACAATAACAGAGCAGTAAAAGAGTGGGATACCAGTGGATAAAGTACCCAGTTAAACTGAATCACATATCTCAAAACAACTTCTACAACTACAGCACCTGCTATCACTGCATTATCACTGCAAGTTGGTTGGCCCAAAAGGAAAAAAAATTTTGCAATGAATTTTTGCTCCTGTGAATCATCATAATGTTTCAAAGTGTTTTTCAGCAATGAAAACTCAATAGCGTGTTCACATAAAAAATGAGGACAAAGTCTCTAGCATCTCTTTTATATAGCACAACATATCTGATAATAGTGACTCGAAATAGAAAAAAAATTGCGACAAAGAAGTTATTCAGTGTTTAGGGTGCAAATGGAAACAGTCAATTCAAAAAATAAAAATGGTGAAACAAATAATTCTAAATTATTGCCTGACAGAATGACAATTCTGTCAGCACAAATGAAAGAAAATGTTTAAGCTTTGCTATTATGAGAATGGATTAGGGGTTTCTATAACATGAAGTTTTTTCTGTTCCTTTGCAATATATGATACCAAATAAATGAAACTGTGTAATGAACCAAATCTTCCACAGATTTTAGTGAGTGACTCTAACATGGTGGCAGATGGTGTAAATCAGTGCAAAATTTGGCAGTAGGTATTAACTGGAATCTGTGATATTTCCAGGGACTTATATGCATGCAACCCGTGAGTTTCATCTGAAATCACAAAATTTTTCTTGCATTTGGATGAAGGCATGAACTTGATTTAGCCTCTCAGACTGTTACTGGCATTTAAGTTGTCATTAGTCTTCATTCAAATTTAGAAGTAAGTGTGTGCTAACAAGTCAGGTAGAAGACAAAAACTAGTGACTTCCAGCCATTAAAATGTTTGGCAATTTAGAGAAAAATCTTCTAGGACCAAAAGCTGACTGCTGCTGCATAAGTCATTTTTCCATATCTTCACTTTTAGACTAACTAGAGAGTTTTTCAGAAGGGACCCAGCCAGCACAGAGAAACTCCCTCTGATTGTTTGGCACATGGAAGAGTGAAGTCCAGAAAACAGAGCTCTGACTAATTACAGCTAAATACTGCTTAGCACAGTGGAGAGAAAGGCTGAGGACAACATATGATGCGGTTTTTATTTTTTCTTTCTTTATTCTGTTAATCTGTCTTTAGGAACAGTTTATCACTTTTGCAAATTCTCTTGTGATTTTGTGTACTGGTTATGACTTATCAAAGTAATATTTTCTATAAATATTGCTCTCTTTTTCCTTGTTCCTTAAGCTTATTCTTGTGTTGACATTTATTACTATCACAGACAGTGCAGAACTGTTTATTTCTGGGAGAGCTCGAGTCCCCTTCAGGTTTACTTAGACATTCTCTTTCCCAGGTGTAATGTGATCCTTCCTCTTCCTGGCATGGACTGTAACCATTATCCCACGTCTTCTGTATTTGTGGTGTTTTGTCTGGGGCACTTTGTAGCTATCAGATACCAAGATAAGTCCTAGGTTTCGAGTGTAGATTCTGAAATTAATTTAGCTCAAGAAAGAATAGGGACACTACCGAAATATTTGCCTTATCTTCTGTTCTTTAGTCTGCATTAAGGTAAGAAATTATATGCCCTTGAATGACTGGTGTACTAAACTGAGGATCTTCTGCTTTTAATAAAAGTGATCAGGGATGTGATGAGAAGAGTTTATTGATACAGAGTGAATACACAGTGACTTATTTGTTATTTTTCTTTTTCTCTTAATATTATGTACATAAAGCACAGATATTAGGATACTAAGCACTTTACATAGATGTAAGTTTTAGCCATTAAATAGAGATAGGCTCCTCCAGACAACAACACATAGGGAGAAAGAAAAGATTGCAAGATGCTATCTAAAATATCAACTCACAATCCTTTTCACTAAGTCTAATTGATAATTTTTAGATACCTGCAACATTTTATGTTTGGATGTGTTGATTTTTTTCATATTTTTCTAATATATAATTTCAAGTGATGAAGAAATATGTCCTTCAAGGTATCTATGGTTCATGCCCTGACACTCAAAGATCATCATCCTCTGTGAATTTAACAAACTTTGTGCTGCACCAAACTCTGTGCTCTGCGGTTGTAGATGAATCGATGGATGAATAGAACCACAAACGAAACACACACTCGAAGGACCTGAGGTCCTTCTCATTCTTTCCATGGTAACATAGAACGACTGAGATAATCACTGTGTGGGAATGGTCTTCTATTTCCAGGCAACAGCATTTGTCCACTTCTTGGAACAGTTGAAGCACCATCCTGTAAACCTGTTTGTCCTTTCTAATTGACAATAGAGACAGGAAGATTCATAAGACCCTGGCAAAATCAGTAGGGAAAATGCCATCATTTGGAACCACAGTATAATGATGGTGCACATGAGTGAGAGATGAAGGGATTTTGAGGGAAAAAACAATGAGGTGATTTGACAGCAAGCTCTTTTGTTGCTTTCTGTATCTGGACCATGCTTCAGCCAGGGCAATACACCACAAGAAACTAATGTATTTATAGAATGAATAGGTCTGGCTACATACTCCTGACCAAGAGAATAAAGAAATTTTTCTGGTGTTATGTATTATTATTCATAAAATTTATTTTACATAGTGGGTCTTGTAAAAAAAAAAAAAAAAAGAGCTATCCTGGAAATGCAATGTGATGAAGGATTACCAATGATAGACTCTGGACAAACTAATATAGTGCCTATAATTTAAGTATTTGGTCTGAAAAGTAGGAAATGGAGATGATTTAATGGCTTTCTGGAGAATCTGGATAACTTGAGTTTTCAGACATGAAAGCCTTGTCTTTATACTGCCGCTTTTGATGAGATAAATTATGTTCGGCTGCATATTATCACCACCAAGAAATTTCTCTCTATTCTGATGCTATTCTATGTAAGCTGTGCCTCAATTACATCTTGTTAGGCATGCCCTTCTTATTCTTTGTATCCCCCAAATGGAGAACTGAGAATTTCCCTTGTCCCATGAAGTCTAAGGTCAGTGAGGAGCTAAGGTGACTAGTTGCCTTGTTCCCTCCTTGATGCCTCAGGGGAGGAGATGTGCTGGAAATGCAGTATGGACAAAAGTATTGCAGAATGTCAGTGGTACTGCTGGTGTGGCTGTGATTGTTACTAGATGTCAGAGAACTTTAAAAGTTTCAGAGGCTGCTCTAAATTATGCTAAGACTTAACAGTTTCTAACTCCATGGACTGGAGGGATGGAATACAGGCCAAGTTGTTTTACTGTTAGATTTTTTGTGTCCTATTACAACATTGCTTTCAGAAAGGATTGATTGCCTTTAGTGTACTGGTCTAATTTTTGCAGACCTCTTTCAATTGCTCTAGCTTGTTTCTGGTTTATATAAAGGAGTGAGAAACAGAAAAAAAAAAAAAGGTTTAATTTAGACTTTATGGCGTACCTGATGCAAATTCAGACCAGCAAAAAAGGCTGAGGTTTCAAAGTCACCACCACATTGAGTAGAATGTTCTTCTCATTCTTCTTCTCTTTTAAGAGGAAGAAAGAGACAGACAGAGCCATAATGTACATATACATTGCACCTGCTATGGGTCCGACTGCCTTTATTTATGAAGGTCATCCCTCATGTCCTGTTATCTTGGAAATATCATCAGAGATATTTCTACTTGACAAATATGCTTTAGGGGATGAATCGAATATTATTGAGCTGTCACTACCTACAGGTAGTTTGGGAGACCTCTCCTCCCAGAGTAGTTCTTTCGCCTTTGGATATTTTAATAGGCTCTTTTATTAGAATCTAACTCTAGTCTGTAGTTACAAAAACTGCAAATTGAAGCTGCAGTTCTCTTAGCAAATTGGAGAATTTTTCCAGCTTCCTTCTGTTGGGATGTTTGCAGTACCTGTTTAATAATTAAGCTGTCAAGAGAAAACTGACTTCCTTGAGAGTTTCAGAGGCACTCTTATGTAGGAAAAATGGAGAATGTGAAAACTGAGGGAGCAAGATGGAAACTTTCCATAATGCTTTTGGATCACACATTTAGTACCAAAGCTGTGTGTAGAACTGCTGGGCATTGACCCTCCGAGGTTTGGGGATTTGGCTCTGGCCTGGCAAGAAGTGTTCTGGACAGAGTCTTTGATGGAAGACATGAATGGGTCACTTACTGCAGTTTTTCTGTGGATTCTTATCATTGTCTTTTCCTTCATTCAGCTCTGGGCAACTGCATCCCTCTGTGACAGCTGATTCATGTGCAGGTTTGACAGACATAAGGGGGTTGAAGATTTTTTGTTTGGTAAGTCCTTTGAAGTGCTGAATGCCTGCAAAACTGCTGTCAGAAAGTACCAGATCTCCTTATTAATAAGCAGATAGTCAGTCCTTATGTTTCATGTCCCAGATTACCTCTCATGACTCTCTGACTTCAAGTATCCCATGAAAAAGCTATTTTTATCATGCCATACATTTATTCAGTCTTCCTGGAGGTCTCTCAAAAGTTCAGCTAATAAATGGCTCATTCTTCCCTCTCCAAAAAGCTTTTATAAATCTGTTTTCCTCCTTCAAGCTTAAAATATCAGGGGCTGAGACTTCCTGGAGGGGTCTGTGTGTGAGCTTTCTCCCACTGCCAGCCTTAGCTGCTGCTGCAGGAGTTAAATGCCAGTGCTGGGTTTATTAACAGAGACACAACTGAATCCTCTCATTTCCAGCCAATTCAAGACACAATCTGAACCTCAGAGTTTCTACCTCTCTGTGTTCTTGTGATTTTGAGGGCCACAGACATCTCAAACTTTCACAGTTCCATAAAAAACCAGAAATCTAACAGGTATTATTAATTAAAACCATTTGTCTTTTTGACATGGAGTTTTCATAAGCTCATTTGTGGGGAAATCATCTTTCACATGTTTCTCTTGAATCTCTTTTTTCAGCTATCTTGCTTTCATGGAGAAAAGCTCTTTTGCTTAGGGATTTCAGCCCATAACAGAGTTTGACATTGGAAACATTAATATTTATTCCTTCTGAACTTGCATGCCTAATTTCTATATGATAGCTGACAGCAACATGTTGTGGAATGATATCCATCACAAGTACTTTCTAGAAAAGCTGATTACCTTCATGAATATCTATAAAATTTCTTTTTTTCTCTCAAAATTAGAAATTTAGCCAGAATTTCTCAAAAAAATAACTTAAATTTGAAGGTGATAAAGGTTTTAAAGGTTTTAAAGGTACTTACTTACAGGAGTAGACATAGATAAACACTGTATGTGTGTGTATATAAATCTATAAGTGTATATTTATGGAAGATTTACTACATATATGTGTGTGTGTGTGTATATATATATATATATATATATATATATATATACAGACTTAGATAAAAGGCATTTCATTCTATATATAATAATAAACAAGGTCCTACCTCTAAATGGCCGAGATGAAAAATTATCTGACTTTTCCTGGCATCCCAACTTTCTTCCTGTGCTTTCAGGAAGCCTGTTCAGCCATTCCTACCCAACTTCCACAGATTTAACTATGTGTGTTCTTTACCTCATATAATGACTCTAGCACCTGTTTTGCCCCTTTGTGACAGCAGTTGCTGTACTCTCTACATCAGCAGTTTGATACAGGTCATACTAGAGTATGGACCTTTTTTATAAAAGCACCTAAACCGTGCTTAAATAAAAATGGTTTTGGCCTATTTCTAATGCATGGAATAAGGAAACTGTTGTTTGCCTGCTTCATTAGCCACTGCTTGCCTACTAAGCAACTATTAAAATAAAACCTGTACTCGCCCCATGCAGTTACAGCAGTGGTAAGAACTGTGAATAGACAACAGAACAGATGTTGGAAGGTCATTGTAGAACCAGAAATTATGTACCTCTAGATTTAACATCTATCTTCCTGATTCCCAGGAATTTGATTCCCCCTTGACTATTAAACAAGAAGAGAGCAAATGTTTTGGGCGAGCCTTTTGTTTGGTGTTCATGCAGTGCATAGCCAACAGGATGCTGGGCCTTCAAAAAGCAATGATTGATGATGGCTCCATCTCCATGCCTGTAATGGGTTTAAGCAGTAATTGCTGCATCAATGTCAAAAGATTTACAAAGGTCAAAATCAAGGAGGAGAGAAGACCCCTGTCCCTGTCCCTGCCACCAGGAGAGTAATTGTTATCAGTAGCTCAAATAATGGCAAAAGTGCTGAGCTTGCTTTGTGGTTCTGCCTTAAAAACTTGATTATGTTTCCCTGGTATGAAAAATCTCACTGGCAGGCTTTGCATGCTGATGACAGTCATTTTTCTTCCCATTTGATGTTGTCCATTGCAGTTGTCCTTGAAACATCCCCCGGTGTCTTTTCCCCACCCCCAACCTCATTATAGTTTCAGCAGTGCTCTTCTTGAACAACAAAAGAGGCTCAGTGGTGGATGCCTCCTCTGATATTCCAGCAGTGGTGCATAGCAGAAAGTGGTGCTGCAGGAGAACAGTGGTCTTTGGTTTGACCATACTCTGGCATGAAGAGGCAGAGACACTGTGTTTGTTTGGGGAGAAGGATGCTTGACAGTGTTTTGTAGGTATGGAAGTGGTTGTGAAGTGTGCTGGCAGTGCTGTGATACTTCTCAGTTCAGTCTTGGCTCTGCCACACATGTTTTGACCAGCAATGGTCAGCAATGAAACAGCCATGAAGAGGGAGTAGGTTAGAGGCTGAGACATATAAGGAAAATGCTGCTGCTTCTGCCCTTCTTCATCTTTGCAGCTTGCTGTGCCCCCCTGGTGCCACTGTGAATCTCATAATCTCTGTTCTTGACAGCATAAATGTTTTGTATAGGTCCTCCCTCCGTGTCGTTGAATTAGGTATACGTAGGAAAGAATATCTAAAAATGCATCTGGAATGGGCTTGAACCTTTTCCTCACTTCCATAGGTGTCAAGGCAAAACAATGTTTCCAGAAAGCCACTGCTGCTTTCCAAGAATGAGACTAGATAATCAAGTCAATCTGGTTAAATATGCACTAATTTATCAGGTTATTTTGGTTAAAGTATACACCTCTTAGTTATGAATTTTAAACTAGATAAAAATGAATTCAAGTACTAACAATATATTCAGCCAAGTCTGCTTCGCTCTAACTAAGGGCCTTGTATCCTAAAAATAATTGAAAATAATTTTGTTTGTGCAAAATTTCAAGATACTGAACAAACATAGAGGGATTCCTCTATGCCAGCCTCAGGCCTAGAAGACCCACTGGCCAGCTCAAATTGTGAGAGAGACCTGTGAGCACTGTAAAATCAAGCAGAGAACGACTGTAGGTTTTAGAGAAGATAGACAGCTGGAGGGATATTTCCTTTTGTGAAAAACACATTTCAAAAAGCTCTTGATTCCTGCTAATTAAATAAATCTGAAGTTATTCCTTGACTCACTGGAGTTTAATCTGTTTTTCAGCCTTCTTACTAAAAGTCGACAGAATTACAGACGGGTGGCTGCTCATTGAAACATGATGATGTTTCCACCCCCAAGGTAAAACAAGGTTTGTCTGGATGCACATCCACTCATTGGCTTTATTATACAAGTTGTCCTAGTGTAACTAAGGCAATTGGGTTACACAGTACATATCCTTGGACAATCAAACCACTTTAAAACTATGTTTGCATCGACTCGAAAGGGTTAGTTTCAGCTCACTGGGTAAAAGCATAGCTTTAACTACTGTGAGTAACTCTCTATTTGATGTTCACATTCTTATAACTAGGTCAAAATTACATTTACTTAGTTACTCTGATGCAGTGTTTCACGCTAAGAAAGCCTCCCTAATCCTTAGGATTCATCACCACTGAGATCTAAAGGCTTTGAATCCGACCAGACAATCCTTTACTAAGTGCTTAGACCTGAACATAAACAGGATATTTTTCCTTGTAATGATTTTCCTCTAAACACCTAGTTCTGCTTCTAGTCATTTAATCTGTTTATAACACTTGGTCATGTCCTATATAACACAGAATCACAGAATCGTAAAATCACAGAATCATAGAATGATTTGCCTAGGAAGAGACCTTAATTATCTATTTCCAGTGCCACTGCCATGGGCAGGGATGCCAGTCACTAAAACAGGTTGCTCAAAGATCCATCCAACCTGACCTTGAAAACATCCATACATGAGGTATCCACAACTTCTCTACGCAGCCTGTTTCAGTGTCTCACCACCTCCACAGTAAATAATTTCTTCCTAATATCTAATGGAAATTTACTCTGTTTCAGCTTAAAGGCATTACCTCTTGTCTTATCACTACAGGGCCTTAACAAAAATCCTTCTCCAGCTTTCTTGTAGCACCTCTTCAAGTACTGGAAGGTGATACAAGGTTTCCCTGGAGCCTTTTCTTTTCCAGGCTGAAAAACTCAAGCTCTCTGAGCCTGTCTTCATAGGAGAAGTGCTCCAGCCCTCTGAATATCTTTGTTGCTGTCCTCTGGTTGGACTCAAATAGGTCCAGGTAATTCCTTAACTGTGGGCCCCAGAGCTGCACACAACACTCCAGGTGGGGTCTCATGACAGCAGAGCAGAGGTGGAGAATCATTTCCTTTGGCTTGCTGGCCACAGTAATTTTGATACAGCCCTAGAAGTAGCTGGCTTTCTGAGTTGCAAATGCACTTTGCTGGCTCATGTCGAGCTTCTTGTCAACCAACCCCCTCAAGTCCTTCTCCTCAGGTCTGTTGTTAATTCATTCTCTGTCCGTTCTCTCTATTTGTGCCTGGGGGTGCCCCAACCCAGGTGCAGGACCTTGCACTTGGCCTTGTTGACCTTCATGTAGTTCACACAGACCCACTCCTCCAGCCTGTCCAGATCCTTCTGGATGAAATCCCTTCCCTCCAGCGTGTGAACCAAACCACTAGCTACTTGCTGAGGGTGCACTCAATTGCATTGTTCATGTCACCAAGATAAATGTTAAACAGTTCCAGTCCCAGTACTGATCCCCAAGGAGATTCACCCACCACTGCTTCCCAGCTGGACACTGAGCCATTGACCACAACTATAAGAGTGTGTCCATCCGGCCATGTAAGGTCAAAAAGAGGGCTCCTCCACGCCCTGAGAGGACAGTTGCCCACTACTGTCATCCACACCTTTTTGTGGTTATGCTGGTTGGGCTGCTGATGGGGCTGCCTTACTCAGCTCCAGCACCTCCTTTGGTGTAATGAGTCTTTCCTCTTCAGTCTGCAGAGTACTGATGTGGTTCTGCAAAGGTGCCTCTGGCATCAGGGGAAATATCTTCCTCCTTCTGTTCCTTGTTGTTGCATGTTTCCAGTCTCCTGCATTACTATCCATTCTTCATTATTTCCCACTCCTCCCTCTGCTGTTTGTGCAGATCCCAGATTAAGCTGCACCCTAAGAGAAGTGCCCACCATTTTGCCTTGAGGATCAGAGACAGTGAGTGATCTTGACTGGAACAAATGGTCACAGAATTGTTCCTGGTTCCTGGATTCTGTGGACTTCAAATCTGCAGTGGTCTGTCCCTCTTTAGAAGATGTACTTCCCAGCATCCATGAACTGCCATGCCAGCCCTGGAGTGATAGATGGAGTCTATCAAATCTAATACTTTTCAGACTTTGTCTATTGGCAGATTCTTAATGTATTTTCCAATTGCAGGTTTAGAGGTCATTGTTCTATGGAAAATAATCTTCTCTGTTGCTTTTATGTATTTTCCTGTGAGTAGGACTGAGTTCTTTGCTATTTGCTATTTTACATACTTCTCCCCATAAATCTTTTATAGTGTGGCACAATGATGAGACACACCACCAAAGTGTCTCGGGAACCGGCACTGACACCTTTTTCCTCGTGTTATGAAAATGAAGCCAGACAGTGTTAAGAGGGTTGGGGTCTTTACCTCAGTATTTTAATCAGGATCCTGTTTGATGCATCCACTTCACCCACCATCTATCATACACATGAGTTATAGGCTTTACACATCAGCAGATCTAACAAGGGGGCCCAATAATGGGGCTGGGGTGGGCTCACCCCTAGTTTACAGAATCTGTCCTGCTCGGAGACCTTGGCTTCCTGGGGTAGTAGAGTGTTTGGTCTTCCTGGCTCTGCAGTTCTGAGGTGTTCAGTCTCAGGCCTGCAGAACACTTACAAAACACTAAGCTCTAAACTAAGTGAAGGGTTACAGGTATGCATTCTAATACTTGTGGATACACAGAACTGTGTAACAGGGATATAAAAGAAAAGGAAAAAAAAACATTCTGTCATCAGCACTACCATGATGTCACACTCGTCTCTGCACCAAATCCTGTGTTTGCTGCTGCTCCCCTTTTCCCTTTTCCATTGCAATGGAACAAAATAGATTCATTGGGCTTAAGGGTTCAGTATGGAGGCCTTTGCTGCAGGAAGGAAAATGGGACAGAAAGGAAGTGCAAGGACAAAATTGCACCAAGACTGTATTTTATACCAGATTATGGCATGGGAATATCCATTACTTATCAGAAGTAGTAGTTTAATGAAGAGTGAAATAATCCCATACGCCTAGAAATGCTTCTGGGCTTTTGTCAAACACACAGTGATATTACAATAGTTTTCTGTTGTAATTATCATGATACATGTAGTCTTTTTTCAGAATAAGGTATTTTTTTTTTACAGAAAAATGATAAATGTACTAGATAAAGCTTTAATTATTTATTTTTCTGGCTTTTTTTTCCAGTGAAACATATTTAAGTAAATAATAATGTTGCTTTTTTCACAGATAGTTCTTGAATTAAACCTCGCATTTTAAGTAAAGTTGAGTTACTGTTGCATTTTATAACACCACTTATGAAGGGGGAATTTATCTCATCTACCTTCAGCCACATAAAAATTGCACATTTTTTCTAAACTGATCCTTTAATCTGTCTAAATTATCAGTAGAAAGAGTTAGGTATCTCCAGAATATACTTAAGTGATGAATTCACTTTGCAGTAAATATTTAGGTTAACTGAGGTGAACAACTTTAGAAATGGGCCTATATGACACACCAACAGTTGTGAGCACATAGATGAGTGTTTTTATTAGGAATGTGTAATATCAGAAGGAGGAAATACACCATAATTCCAAAAACCCTTCTTAAATCATATATGTTCAATTCACTCAGATTATGATATTAGAACACGTGCATCCTCATAGATTTGCTGGAGTTGCTCCAAACAGTACCAACATTCTAAACCAAACCTAAGGCATTTAACCAAACAAAGGCATTTCTTTTGTTTATAACTCCACTTCAGCTTGGAACCAACTTCACATTTAACCAAATAAAGCCTGCAAAACCCCAGATTTTCTGTTCACCACCTCCAAGTGGCTCTCCAGTATAGTCAGAATAGAGAATAATTTCAAATCTATTGACAGAGAAGGCATCACTTTATGCAGTCTTTTATCCAAATAAATATGCACTTTAATTCTAATACTTAATAGCTACTGAGCTCTGCTCCATATCTTCATGCAATGTTTTATAATAATACGGTGTTCCTGCTTGAATTGCTTGATTTTTTAAATTTAATTTCCATTTTTTTGAGCTTTATTTTCAAGCCCTAAAACATGCATTTTGTCTCTGAAATGCATCTTACCTTCTGTACATATCTTCCCCTTTTCAAACTAGAGAAATGAATGGGAGATGCATTCACCAGTCTCTGGATGATGTTTTGCATATATCTACAAGTGTTTGAAGATATTAATTTCAGATTTTTGCAAACTAAGAGGTGTGCCAGGACAGATTAGTACAAAATTTGCATCTTGTACACTTTAACCTTGCATTTATTTCTGTTTTCACTTGAAGACTTGGTATGGCAGTAAACAAACCTTTAAACTAGCTCTGCATGTCTGTCATTTTTCTCCCATTTATTTAATTTCTGTCCCGTGTTTCCATTTATTTCATGGCTCTGAGTGTGTTCTTTGGACCAATTCACCTTTATTTTTTCTGATTCTTTAACTATTTCTCTGTTTTCCTTCTATTATCCTAAAGTGTAAGGTAAGACCAGCTCTCTGAACCAAAACACTCTCAACAAAAACTCCTGCTATGTTTATTTGTTTGTTTTATTTCCAAAATTTGTAAGTATTATGTGGTGGTATTATTAGAATTATCATTATTTTACAGAGAAGTATCCTTTCAGCAAAATAGTGCTTGTACACCTTTATATCAGATACAAAGGTAGATTTTCCTCATCTGAAAGGGTAATCTAATTTGTCTATGGTACATATAAGCTAATGCATGAGATCGGATAGGTGCCAAATAAAATGTTACTTATTTCTGCTTTTTCGAAATGTGTATTCAAATGCTGAATTATTTAAACAGCTTATAATGTCCTTAACAAGAGTGAGCTACAATTGCAAAGAGATAAAAACATCAATAGTACAAAAAATATAGGAAAAGTTAATTTCTGAGCTCATGGCCAGTTTTTTGACAGCTATATTCATCAAGTAAAGGTTGAGAGGTTGGTAACAGTTTTAAGAAATAATGGGAAAATAGAAATAAGATATTGAACTTATCAGAGTTTAGTTAGAGAAAGAGGATTGTGGGCTAGGATTTGAACTTGAAGGTGCAGAATGTCAGAGAGTTATAGCAGCTACCAATCACATGCATTTACCTGTCATCAGTCTCGCTATCCATGAGGCTTGTACCATGACTGACAAGGTAAAAAGTATTAATTTGTAAGGATAAGAATCGGGAGTTAATGGAATTTGATCATGCCACTCACCAAAAGTACAGAATTGAAATATTTAAATTATGTAAGAGTAAATTGTAATCATATTTGAAAGAGATTTGAAGAAACCTAGGAACCTTGTATTTTCCTCTTCCCCTTGACTGTAAATATTCATTATTCTTGTGTATGTCCTTGTCCCATTCATCAGACAGTCTTGTCTAGAACGTAGAAGGATTGCTGTTTTTATACCTTTCACGTGTTTTATGGCCATTATATGTTTTGGCCTGTTTTGCTGAAATATCATAAGTTCTATTTCATTCAGCTTTCCCTGGACACATGAAAGAAAAGCACTTCTAGCTGTTACTTCTCTTAACACATACTTGAAAGTAGATTTGGGACAGAGGCTGAGACACTCTAGAGGGTTAGTTGAAGCAGGAGTTTACAAGATCTCTTTCTTCCCTGCAGTTTTATTCCTGTAATGGAAGCAGTCATCCACAGGAACTGGGTGTGATGCCTAGCACGGAACTTGCTGGAGGCTCTAGACAATTTTTTGCCGCAAGTCTTCAAAGGATATGGACCGTGATGTTACCTAGCTTGTGATGTACTTTTCCTCTGTTTCTTCTCTAATCACATTCTAGTCAATACTATGGGCTATAGTTGTGAAACCTTTGATTGCTTTCTGCATGTCCAAATATTGTTGCTTCTTTGTACATATCCATTTAATCAAGTGTTTTCTGAATAGAGGAACTAGCATAAAAGTGAGCAGCTGCTGGGAGAAAGAGATTGGAAGAGGAACTCAGAGCTCAGCAATATGCACGTTAACCTCATATTTGCAGATTTTCTTAAAAGCAAGGACCAGTTTAGTTTTGAATGCATTATTATGCAGAAGTTATAACATATTCAGATATTGTACAGCACTATGGCCTTGGTTGGATTTTCATGATGTTTCCCTAGACCTTTACCTTTTTATCCTGGCTAAACATGCCCAAAGCCTTGTACACCACACATGCTCTGCAATATCCAACCTCGAAATCTGTTCTTGAAAAGTGGTTTTGAGCATTTCAAACCCCTATTTTGAACAGATCCTCTCTGCAGTGGACCAGAAAAATGGGTGTTCATGGCTTTGTGCTACATGATGTAATCCATCATGCCATGCTGAACAAAAATCTCTATTGAGATAGAGATTTAGACTTCTAAATGCAGAAGGTTAAGAGAACGTTCACATTGCTTTACCTAGCCTTGTGTTGCCTCATCTTGCCACTGCTCATTTTACAAACAGATTCTTTAAACAAATATTTATCATTTATAGTGCTACCATACCATAAGCAAAATAACTCAGCTAATTAAAGAAACAAGGAAAGGAATAACAAATCTTTCCTTTATCCCTGACACCTTGTCTGTGGGTCGACATCTTGCTCTTCTGTACTTCTGTTTCTTTGTTTGAAAAGTAAATCTATCACACAGTACATAGTGATTGCAAGAATAATAATAAGAAATAAGATACAAAAACAAGAAACCTTTTCCAGATCAGGTACACAATAGTCAGGAAAAGTAAACGGAATGAGGTAAGCAATAAAAAAGTACTTTTTTTCTTTCTAGATACAATTCCATAAGTTTTAGTCATTAAAAGAATGCAGTAATGAAATAACTAGGAATACCAGAGAGTGACAGTTTCACTGGTTCTGTTGCAGTGGGTGTAGGGTAAACAGACAAACTAATGTTTTTAACACAAAGTTTGAAAGTTGTAGCAGTTCACACAATTAAGCCAGTGACTCAGTGAATTGCATCCTTTAGAATTTCCTCAGCTTTGACACATCATGAGGTGACTTTATGTCCCACTGTTTTCACATCCTTGTTGATATCTTCAATTAGCCAAGCATATGTTACTCCAATGAAATCAGATATCTGTTTTAATATGGTTGTTTTCAATACTGCAGTCAATCTGATTATTCTTTTTACTGAAAAAAAGGGAATACATTCAATTCTATTTCTTTTTTCTTTGTTACAAAGGAAAATTATTTGCTCCATTATGCTCTTTGTCTTACTGTTCAATTAGATTTACCTACCAGTAACTTCTATCAAAGCTTCTCCTTATCTGATTTAGTGTCTTTTAGATGAAAAATTATTAAATTGAGAAAGGAATTAATCTGAAATATATATCCATGCTCTGACTGCACACTGTTGAGGTACTAATAATGTTAAGGATTTATTTTCCACAAAACATTACATTATTCTGACCACCCAGCCCTAATTAATCCTTGAAATCTCCACTTTTTAATTGTATTCTTTGACAGGATGACTTATTTTCGTGGTCCAGCATGACTTATTGCTTCATAATGCTTCTCCATTTCATGCTTAAAATAAAGGATCAAAATATTGTTGTGAGGTTTATGGGTATAAATTTGGAGCACTGGAATAGCTCCAAATTTACTCTTTGTAATGGGAGAGTACTTCCTGAGCATGAGTGGAGCTCTGCTATCTTTGTAAGATTCAAGGGAGGAATGCTGCACTTCTAATGCATTTATGTAATTCCTGATTTTGGCAGACATTCATGACTTTGCATTTTTCATTAGCAATATATGGAGTGACATTTTTCTTCATTAGTAATATATGGAACATATTCAAGGAAACCAAAACAGTGCATTTTCTTGGACATCAAGGGGGATACCCCTTCTTTAAACTTCTATGTGGCCCAGAACTTTAAGTAATATTAAACAAGTTCTGAGATTTATATCAGCCCCAATAAATACTCTTATGTCATCTGTTTTGATTCTGGTGTTTCTTGACAAAAAGTAACATAAATTATTTTTATAGGTTACATGTGATATATACTCATTGTTTCCCTATAGTTGAGATTAGAATTAGATGTTTAAATTCCATGCCAACAGCCAGTTAATGAAGTTAGTCCATTTCACTTTCTTCTCATCTAATTGCAGCTTGCAACCCTGTCACAGATCTGCCAGAGTCCAAAATGTTACTAGAACCATTTATAATGCAATTGAGACTTTTCTGTAAAACACTGTATCACTGAATAGTCAATATGCAAAAAGCTTCCCTAATATAGATGAGTGCCAAGCTGTTGAATTCTGAAGTGATATTCATGTTCACTGATGTTATGTAACCACTCCAGTTCATCCATTTTCTCCTAAAATACATTTTGGATGCCCTATCTTCAGCTAACAGGGAATTACTTGGATTTAGGGAGAATATTTTAAAAGCTGGATCTTCTGATTTACTGGATATATTACACAGCAGGGCCTCTAACTCTTAGGGAGATATTACATTTCT
This sequence comes from Petroica traversi, assembly GCA_025920805.1. Taxonomy (NCBI): domain Eukaryota; kingdom Metazoa; phylum Chordata; class Aves; order Passeriformes; family Petroicidae; genus Petroica; species Petroica traversi. The sequence goes on along the minus strand of JAHLSL010000080.1, from coordinate 2,124,855 downwards.
AGTCACTTTGTAAGTCACAAGAAGAAATTTTTTGAGAGAAGCTGCACAAAACTGTCAGCAGCAATTCTAATTGATGCATTATACAGAGATCAAATGGAGGATTTTTTCATCTATCCTCACAAGTTAGGGATACATTTTTTTTCTTTTGGGAATTATTTTCATACACATATGATACCCTTCAGACCTCTGTGAGAAGAGGTGGAAAGACAGGTTTAATCAAACTATAGATTACTTACTTAATATCTTTGCTTATTTATAATACATGATTTGAAAGTGTTTTTCTGATGATCATAGCTAATTTTAAAGATGTAATTTTTTATTAGCGTATACATACAATAACCTTATTAGGAATTAATTTGTGCCACCCATGAATATATCCCTTGCTTCACTTTTACTTACAAACTTCTAGGAGTGTCTTTCTGCAGAATTTCAGAGATTTCTTCAGTGTAGTCTGGAAGTTCTTCCTCGTTACTATCCATTGAATTTAGTGGATTTTGTTGCCTCATTTCCTTCCTTCTAATGCTTCCTCTGCTAAAAGAACAAAACAGATACTACTCTATATTATCTAATAAGCAAATTCAGTGTATGCCATTCCACTCTCTGGACTGGCTCTGATGTTGCCTTAATCTTGGATCTCTTTGTGAATTACAGCATTCTCACAGCATAGCTATAGTCAGGTCTCAACATAAACTCAGATTTGAATGAAAAAATAATAATTAAATTAATTAAATATTTCCACTGTCTGGTTAAAGTACAAAGCATATTTAACTAATGTGAAATTGTCAATACTTAATTCAATGTTCAATTTAATGCAATGTTCAGCACAGATTACTTCCAACAGTGTTATACTTCTGATATTGCATCTCACAGGAAGGAGAAAACAAACATTGGATAGATGTTGGTCACTTTGCTCAATGCACATTCTACAGTCACAGGTGTGAGGATCTACACGATGTGGGAGAGGGGTCAGTGTTCACAACCACCCTTTGCACTTTAGTCCTTTAAGGGGGAGGAATTATCTGCAGAAATGTAAATAACTTTTTGAGATCAAGTTGCATAGATTGCTGTTTTTTAAAGTGAACATTTGTTGGGAAAGATGAAATAGGAAAGCCTTATAGATTTGATTGCCTTGCAAAAGATGCTGAAAATACAGAAAGTGTAGTCGAGATTGGGATGAGGACAAGGTTTGAGTTGAAAAGTAACTAAGAAACAATGGTATAGCTGACTGAAGATAATCCTCCTTCTTGATAGAACAATACCCTCTGCCTAGGCAGGTCCAAAGGTCAGAACAAACCCTGCCTGCCTGGTAGGAGATTCCCAAAAGTAGTTTTTTAAGGTTTAAAATATAACCCTGTATGGTAATGTGATAATTCTTATAGGTTGCATGCAAATATTGTAGAGTTTGTAGCTTGTTTCAGATTGGTTAAAGAGAATTAGAATATTCAGCAGAGAAGATGATTTATTGTATTGTAAACGGCAAATCACTCTCTTTTTACTCCCTCTTTTTACCTCTTTCTCTCTCTTTCTCTGGCCTGATTTGAGCTGCGTCTTGCAGCCCAGCAGGCCTTTGATACCCACGCTCTTTCACAATAAATTCCCATACTCTAAACCCATCTTCAGAGATCTCTCGCTTCTATTTTACCCTCATAACCAAATTCCACAGAGTTAAATCCTACAAATATTGTTAAACATTTATTGATTAGCCAAAATATTTATCCTCAAAATGGGTGATTTATTGATGCTATTTAATAGATTCACTTCTTTTTCTCACAGTACAACAGTAAAAACTTTTCAACATTTTTATTTTACAAAATGTAATAAGCTCAGACTAACACAGTAAAAGGTCATGTTGAAAAAGACCTAACCTTTGATCGGGATCTAGCCATAAACAGTCAAATTATAGGAGGATGTAAAAAAACTGATGCTGTAGGGGAAAAAAAGGCAAGTTTTCTGGGATCTACTTCTGTGCTTGATCCAGATACGTGTCTTTTAAACCTGGTTTAAAAATATAAACATATTTTTCAGCAATGAGTTTCTGACTAGAAACCAACTCAGTGAAACATCAATCCTGGTACTGTTTTGAATATGAAGCAAAGCATGACAGGAATATCTGGAAGTCATATTCCATGTTTGTGATTTACAGGATTGAAGGAGAGGCTATAAATAATAGAAAACAAGAATCCAGTTATTCCCAAGTGATAGAAGTGGATTATTGACAAAGATCAGACTTCTCTGGTCTTTTGATTCTGTGTTTTTATGTTATCTTGGTGGGAAATGGTTTGGCACTTTAGGTGAAAAAGACTTGGACGAAAGGTCACACTCATGTCCAGCTGCCAGGAAACAAAAGGTGTTGTCGAAGGCTGCTAATTGATCTGCACTGTAGGATAAATACACTTGAGATTTTTCATGTGGGTCAAAGTCACAGGAAAGCTGAGACAAAAATAACCCCAAGGATCACAGGATTCAAGACCAGAATTTTGGACAGCCCATGTCAAAATCCATACTATTGCATTGTTTTTATCATTCCTTGGGTTGCTTATTCTTTAATTTCACCACTGAGTACAATGTAGGTATAGTCAGTCTTTCTCTCCTCTTTCCAGCATAGTCCTTCTGCTCTTTTGCCATCTATTTTGTTCACTACTCAGGTGAATGGAGCACCTGTTACAAAGGTAACAGGATCCTTCAAGTATGTTCTAGAAAGTAGGAATTGGGCAGACATGGATCACATGCTTTTGTGCACACGTGTGGGGGTGTGTTCATACCAGCCTGCTTAAGGCTCTTGCTTCCTTCATGTGCATTTGTGGGCATAAAGAGTTCTTTGTGTCCATTTTTCATAGCCTGGGGGAAGGTTCTCATGGCTGTGTCAGGTATAAAGCAAATGTGGGCCATTTGAATGTTACTTAGATTGACTGTGGACTTCTGTTTGCTAAAGTTTGATTTCTAATCTGAAGGAAGAATAAATTGAAGTGAAGAAAGTATTAGACGCATACCAAATGTCCTATACCATCAGAAAATATATTCTTCCTAGTCTGTGTGATTGGATGCCCCGGCCCAGTGTTTTCCAACAGCCCAAGAAAACCCATCTGGCATAAACTATTTTTCTTCTGTCCTAATGGCTCAGTTTGCAGCTAAAAAAAATGACCTCTGTGGATCCTGAATGTCTTTAGATGATGTCCCAAAGACATAAGATAGAGATAATGTTGCATTGTGTTTAAAACTTTAGGATAGGTTTCAAGAAAACTAGATATAGTTTCTTTATAGCTCTGGACAAATACCACATGTCTGCTGTCTGTACACTGAGGGTAAAGTTGTTGTAATTCATGTCAAAATCCTTACAAGGATAAATCCATAAAGTCTCAGGATGCACTGACATATATCACCAGGGGGACTATATTGATAGATAAAAGCCACTATGCTGCCAACAAACGTCTTACCGGCACATACAAAAATTGATGAACTTTTCTTACTCTGTTGGATGTCCTGAAAACCAGGAGAATTGTGACCCATCCCTGTCAGTTATTTTAATTGTGAGATGGATTTTCTAAGTGCAAAATCCTAGCCTGGAGTGCTCCTAACTCTCTTAAATAAAGAGAAGGATTTGTTACACAAATTGGAACAAGTGGATGTCTTCTTTGCCTAACAAATTATGAGCCACTATGTTTATTATTTGAAGGAAACGGACCAGGAAATAGTTACCATGGGTAATGAGCTACAGATTATTATTTGTGAAGAATTCCAGGCGTGTTCCATGAACCAGTCTTGCATGAGGTCTTAAACTGAAGAATCTGGTTCATCTTTTGAAGTCCATCAAACTCTTTTGTTTTGCTCCAGATAATGGGTGGGGATATGTGCAAGAAACAGATATGTGGGTGGTAAGTATTTTTTTTTCTACTTTCCTATTTGTAGCGAAATTGTCAGCCAAGAAATAAAACTCTCTAATCAGATATCATGTTGCATCACAGTGTCTAACAGTGAAGGTGACAAAATATCTAATAAAAATGAGGTGATGTGGAAAGTTTGGTATGTTCAATGGGTGCTTTATTAAAAAGTCTCACATTAGAGAAAACTGTCAATGGAAGGTCAGCAATACCATTTTAATTTACTAAGCCATATAATGAATTTCCATAAGATATACAGGAAATATTGTGAAAAAAATATTACACTTGTGTTTGGGTGACTTTACAAACCCTTGAATAGTATACCTCCAGATGTGGGAAGTGGCTTTGTCTTTCACCTGTAAGAGGATCAAGGTGAAACATAAAGCCTGTTTGGTGGCATGCAACAGAATGGAAGTATCATTTTCTGTGACTGGAGTGTCACTGCAGTCAGTCTAGATGAGGCTCTCTGATTTGACTAATTGTTATCTGAGCACACAGCAGTCCAATTTAACCAAGCTGAACTGCCTTGCAGCGAATGTAATTATTGCTAACCAATGAGCCTACCACACCTGGCTGCTCCCAGGTTGATGTACTGGATCAACCTGGTTTGTGGTTCTCCAGGACTTGCTTGCTGAGCAGAGTTAGGTGTTTAGAGACAGTCGCATTTTTATACTTTCTGCTTGGCCACTTTGCAAATTAAGCTGAAATTTCCTACTCTTCATAATAAAGAGGTAACTTTTCCCAGACAATGCAAATGTTTGCATTGTTGTGGTAGTAAACACAGAGCAAAATTTCTTTCCAAAACAGCTTAAATAACCATACTCACAAGCTCACAAATTCAGACTAGACAAAGGATATGCTCAGTATTTTTCTTGCTTGATGGCCTGTGAGATACTGAATTTCCTCTTGCAGTTAACCTGAGTGCAAAATTTCAGACAAAATCTCTGTCTTCATTGCTGTCACATTTATGAGAGACCTTTGATAACTCTGTCCAGGATCACAGGATACCTTGTTCAGCTCAGGCTCCTTTCATGTTTTGTCCATCATACCACAGCTACCTGCAGAATTGTACTCTCCTTCCTATCTATTCCATTTATTCTTTGCATACATCTATTCTGCTGTTTGTGTCTACTCTCCATTTATTAATGTCATTGGGTTGACCTCCAGTGTTTGATCTTCAACAACTCCTTCCGATTTGCAAGTCTAAAGTAGAAGTGGGATGGCTGTTTTCATTAACAAAATGGAGTTCTTGATTTGGTTCAGACAAAAAAAGCATGTCTAAAGCCAGCTTTAGACATCTATGGAGTTGGTACCCACATCTGAGTGTATTGTTTACCATCCCATTTTAGTCGGTGAAGGGAAACAGGCACTTCACAGACAGAAGTCGTCTTATTTAATGACAGATATTTGAAGCAGGTGAGGGAACTGCTTCACTCTCTCCACTTGCTGTGACCCAAGAGGAGTCAGGTGAGATAAATGCTTAATAATATATACACCAAATGGACATGTCTGCTTTACTACACTGCTGTACAAAATGCTCAGAAGACTGAGCAGAATCTGCGGTATTGAGGTGATTCATTCTGCTTCAGTAGAAATGGCATTTAAAAAAATGCCTTTGGGAAACCTGATCCCCCACAGCTGCTGACTGCTGAGAGCTGCAGGGTTTGTGCTTGGCTCAGTAGGAGGCCTTCCTGAGGCATTGCACACTTGGGATTCCCAGTGCTTGTTTGTAAGGAAAGGATACCCACCTTCTCTCTACTTCAAATGCTTTGGCCCTATGGGAAAACATAAATACATGGACCTCTTCTCACTGCCTCGCTTTTTCTCCAAAACTTCATTTTTCTCTTCACAGTCCTTACCTAAGATTTGCCATAGGCAACTCTTTCAAATGAATGCCCACTGGCTATATGAGGGCAGATAAAGCTGTGACAAGGATGAGGAGGCAATACTGTGGGCAATCAGGAGCATTTGTTCTGCACAGAGGTACTTCTCCCAGCTCCCTGCCAGAGCATCTATCCCTGGGCTATACTGTATATTATAATAAATATGTCTTGTCCATAGAGAATAGAAATAGCTTGTTTGTTTACAGTAAAAATCTGTAGGCATATGACTTGGACTGTAGCCTATTTTATGTATGGGAAAAATAAACCACAACACAATCATTGTGGGACTGGCCAAATTTGAATCGTTATTAGGAATGTCAGACAACAATGTATACTCATCATGTCCCAAATCTTCTGAAATGCTCAAGCTGAAATTTGCTTTTACTCAGTACTGCTATCTCCATTGCAAACACAGTCATAAACACACAAAATTGTATTTGCAACAGTGAAAACACATTTCTGTGTCCCTTCTACACACACTGTGACCTGTATAAAATTTCATTCTTTTTCTCTCTCTGAAACAGCCTAATCCTAACCCCTGTGGCTTATCTATTCCTTAAACATTAGCCTATTTTTCTGCAAGATGAGTTTGAAATGCATTATCAGTTTCAACAGAGTTCAGAGACCAGATAAGACAAGCAAAAATGTATAAAAATATTATCTAGCAGTCCTACTAGGAATAATACTGAGAAGAAGAAAAATCATGGCACAGATTTAATGTCCTGCAGCTTCAAAGAGATGTAGTCGGGCAGCTACACCAGAGATCAATGCACTGCTAATAACCCCTCGGGTTTTCCCAGGACAGCTCATGCCCTTCCAAATGCTTTACACAGAGCCATTCTCCGTGGTCCTGCAGGGCAAAGATTATCTAGAGCTTGCTGGACACTGTTAGTTTCATGGCCATGGGGACATTTTGGCAGCAGCCAATCTGCTGCATGAGAGGAAGCTTTCATTATTAAATGCTAAAAGAAAAAAAAAAAAAAGAAGAGGAAAAAAAAATGAAGAAGACAGGTCTGTCTTCCTCAGGGTAAAATATCCTCCTTTCAAGCTGTTCATGAGATAGGAGTGAGTCAGTCACCTTGCATACGGTCATTAGGTGCATCTACCCACTTCATGCTCTGCTGGGAGACTGTAATAAGCTTCGTCTGTCAGATCTTCTCACCCCACCTGTTAACTTAAATGCTCTGCTGTGTGGGGGCCTCTTTCCTCACTCTGCAGAAAGCATTCAACCTGCTGCTGCCAGCTTGGTGGGGTGTACAGTCCCTGCCTGTAGCTTGCCCACCTGCCAGCCCCAGACTGCTGTGCTGCCCGGCACATCCTCCCAGCACCCCGCAAAGGCTGCAAGGAGCTCACTCCCACCCCAACAAGCCAGCGGCTGCAAGAGTACAGTCGAGATCTCATCTCTTTTCTCACTTGTCTGCTGACCTCAGTTCACACATCTGATTCCCTTTCTCTGGCTCTTTTCACAGTTTGTCTCTTTTGCAGCCTCTGAGTTGCCAGTCACGTTTTTCCCATCAACACTTTGAATTTGTTATACTTACAAAAACACTGCAGTTTTTTTTTAATATTTTATATTATCATAGTCTACCCCTGTGTGCCTATTAGACTGGTTTTTTTTTTTTAATCTTTAGTCTTTTCTTTCAGATTTTAGATATTAGCCTCTCTATAATTGTTACATCTTTGCCATCTGGAGTGCTGATGTTTTGTTGTTTGGCTGGGTTTTCTTTACTCCTAACTCTTTCTCACTTTCATCCTCTTGAAATTTTCAGTGCATTGTGACATAAAACTGTGTAATAATCACCACACTCCCTGGTTTATGTCACTCAAAGAGGCATAAAGAATTAGAAAAATCAGAGTTTCATTTCAAGAGTTCCTGATTTTTCTGGAGAGTGTAGGAGACACTGCTCAGGGTTTATAAACAAAATAAAGAAATATTGCAGCGTGGGATTTGTAAGTGAACAAGATTAATATTTCATATGGGGCCTGAGTTGTACAAATGAAGGCTGATTTCCTTTATATCCCAGTCTTACTACTACCCTTCCCTAGCAAACCTGCCCTCATCTTCACTAACTTATTTTGTATAATCATCTGTCATTTTTCGTTAAAAAAAGGGTCACCATCTACCTTTCATGATTCTTTTGGCACTTAAAAAATAAAAAAAATTTCATCTGCTTTAAGTAACTAGAAGCAGCAATGAAGGGTTGCTCCCTGCCCTAATCTCTAGCTTTTTAGCATTGAAGGTAGGCAATAACTTACATCTGTGCAAAACAGTTGTCAGAAATGCTATCTAAAAATGACAGCATTTTACGCTTAATTTTCTTGGGTGAAAATATGTATCCAAGGTGACAGGAAAGGGTATAAGGAATTAAGTTTTAGGTCCAACATTGAGCACTCCCTATGATTCACATCTCTTTCTCTCTTGGAGACCTACATGAAGTTATGCTTTTCCATCCTTACACATCTCAAAAGTTAAATCCTTTGGTGGACTGGAAAGAATGTGTCAGGAGATTTCAACAGTGCTGTACTGAATTTATGAACAGAAATTTACAGCAGCTGCAAAACCTTCATTCTCATTGTAGCAGCCAGGGTTTTTGACTCTGGAGAGATGTAATGCCATTCCCTAGGGATGAGTGGGGTCATCCTTGCACAAAACAAGTGAGCACAGAGTTTAATGAACCCATCATTTTGTGTTTGCTGCTGGAGCTGTCTAATCACAGGCAGAGCATGCACCACATAAAGATTGACCAACTGGGACAGTAGTCCTGAGGAGGGAGAATTTTGGTGCTCCAGTATAGCAATTCTGGAGATATGAATTTTCCTCCTGTGCAATAATAACATATTTTTAAATGCAGCAAGAAAGCCAAAGGGCTATGGAAAGAGTCAGAAATGGATTTTAAAGTTTATTTGAATGACTTTAACAATACCCAGTAGAAACCTCTCTTCTGCAAACCTGAGTCAAATATACACAATGCAGTTTATCTCCTCAGCATTTCCTGCATCAGGCAGTGTTAGAGAATGTGTCATGATTCCTGCTTTGTGGTACTGCTAATTTATGAAATTTATCTATGTATAAATTACGTTAGAGGAACAGGCATCTGATAACACCGAATGTGTTTGTGTGTTGTGTATTCTCTAAAATGAAGAACTTGGCGCTTTTGGTAGCTTGTTAGCAAGTTGAGTAAGTTTTTCTATTACCCTATTTCAGAGATAAATCTTTACGCTACTCTGAGGCTTAAAGAAGTCTTTGACAGGATGGTATCGGTCAGCTGCTGAAGGCTGTCATATTTCAGAATTAAATATGGTTCACCAAACTAAAAGCTTTCTTGTTCAGCCTCAGACATAGCATGGGACCTCATTGGTGTTAACAAATGCCTTAAATTTACTGGTTTTCATCACTTTAACTGCATACTTTGTGCCCTGTAAACTCCATTACTCTACCAAAGATGTACTTAGTCATGCAAAGAAATATTTAAGGCAATTATATCAAATTTGCCCTCTCCAGAAAGTAGTCATAGAAATAATTCATTGCACTGCATGAATAGCAATATGGGGAAAGTTTGTTTAAGATGAAGGAAAGTAAGAGAGGTTTATGCAAATAGCATAAACATTCTGAAGAATGTGACATTTTAATTGAAAAATAATTAAAATATTTTCATTATTTGAAAAGATTGAATTAGTAACTTTTATTAAACGTTTTTGGAAAGGTGGGTAATTAGGAGAGCTTTTTCATTGTCTGCCTTTCCATTTAATGAACACAAAATATGCTCACAGAGAATGAAACTAAAGTATCATAATGTTGGGGTTGGAAAAGTTAGGTTTAGAATTGGATTGATTTTTGTTCAGTATTTTTCAGCAAAGTAGTCTTGCTATTGAGGTAGTAAACTCCCTGTAGAAAAAAAATGTTCAAGCCCCATGTCTATTTCAGACCTTTTGTTTGACCTCTCTGGGTCATTTTTCTTTATAAGGAAGATGTTAACTGTCTTATTTTTTTTTTCTCTTTTAGTTGTTTGTATGTGTTGCACCTAGGGAAAGGTGATTCTGAGTTCCATCTCATTCTCTAGATGTTAAGGGAATATAAATTCTGTGTTATAAGCAATTGCTACTAAAACTTACTGAAAAACACATTTATGGATTTTGAGGATACTTTTGGTTTGTTTCAAATGCCAAATATTTTTACTCTACCACCTCCACCTTTTCATGGAGATGAAAGGCACTTGTTCTGGAAGGTAAATTATTATTTTTTTTAAACATCTGGTTTTAAATATCTGTGAAAAAGGAGCAGATCAGAGCCGAGATGAAATTAGATATATTTGTATTTGGGGGGAGGGGGGGGGTTGTATGTAGGGGCAGATAAAATATATTCAGTAATTTTGTCTATTTTCCACAGCCTAGTTCTTAGCACTTTACTAGTCAAACAAATTCACATGTTGAAGGAGCATTCCTCTCACCCTTCTTCGTCCTCAAGCATCCCATCATTTTTGATGCAGGGGAAAGCCTGGCAGGGGTCAAGAATACTTGCCAGGAAGTTAGGAAGTTACAATGAGAGCAGGAAAGGAAGGGTTGTGCAGACAGAAAGTGCCATAGTCACAAAGACACACTGGGAGTATTTAGGAACAAACATCATAATTCAAGATTTTTCACTGATCCTAAGAGATAGAATATTAGCATGTATAGAAACTTTCCCTCTGCTGTTGGAGAAATAGGATTTAATTGTGCACAGAGGATTTTGAAAGGAGATGTGAACAGTCTGAAAAAAAGAAAACCCTCTAGATTTCTGTTCATTTGTTGGGAACTAAACCTACGGACAGATTTAGGTAAGTTGGCAAGCACCATTGATTACACCTTTATTAACTTAACTCCCTTTCAATGCATCAGGTATGATCAATTACCCAGGGCTGCCTAAGCAATTACCTTACCATCTCATGAAATTCTCATGCTATTCTTGACATACAGGGTTTATTGAGGCCTTTGATCTCTCTTAATGATATTTTTGAAATACATTTTGGGTGACATTTTAGAGGGTTTATTGTATTTTTCCATTTTGCAAGTGGTCTGCTGTGGGTGATCCCAAGGTTAATAACTTGTTCAAGGACCGTAACACCTGTTTCCAGGACTAATATCTGAAAATAAAAAAATCTATGACTTCTCTAAGCTAGTCAGAACTTGACTTCCTCTAAACATAAGGAGCCTCTGCATTGGCTCTGTATGTCCAGAGGAACATGGAGGCTTCCTCACTTCTATAAAGGAAAAAAAATTAGCTTTCTGCATCCTGTTCTGTCACTGTCTATGAGCAGATAGATTTAACCTGCCCACCATGGGGTGTTTCAGAAATGCCATGTCTACTCGTGGACTTCACTGCAAAGAATATAACTTTTGGCTGACAATTCTTTTAATTATACAACACTGGACAATATATTGGCTGGTGAAGATGTGCTGAATCACAGTAAAATATTTCAGGGAACTGGCAGACAAGGCTGCCTAGTTTTATTACCATTGTAGATGTTTATTTCCCACCCTTTTCCTTCCAGATCAGTAAATTCTGATAGTGGGCCATTTATACTTTCTACAATCTATGTTATCCAAGGATATAAACTTTACAAATGAATGGGGCAAACCTTGACTGCTGAGTTTTCTGGTTCTTGCTGTTACAGTACATCCATCTTACTTACTTGCTAGCTCTCAAGAAGGCAATGAAGCATTGTGACTTCATGAGCAATATTAAAATATTCAGATTTATCCCTGAGACTGATACCATCACGGAGGCTGAGATCTATGTTTTTCCTGTCTGCAGCAGCTGTGATTTCCCTGCTGTTCTAAATCTAATAGAGTTTTTTACAGCATGGCAGTGTGTGTGTGTGAGAGCTTCAGATCAGAAAAGTTACTTTTATATTGTTTTGAAAAGTTTTAAGTGATTTGATGAAATATAAGCAGAGACGTGAATTGATGCTCTCATCTACTTACCTCTCACTCTGGCTAGGTGTGTTTGGGTGATTGCACAGGTCTTAAGAAAAGCTTGTAATCTATTTTCACAACTTTGAATTTGAATTGCACAAAACAATCAAAATATTGTAAGAATTAACTGTATATATCACAAATTTTGTTTACAAATTTGCCAAAAAGTTACATCAGTGCATTCAAGAACTCCAAAAATGGGATAAATAGGAAAGCTCTGCCATAACCAGCAATATTGTTTTATAGTCTGTGTGGAGAGCTGTGCTACACTGAGAGAGAGATGATTTAGTCTTTCTTCCTCCTGCCTCAGCCACTTTTCCTGACACAGTTCTCTTGTTCTTCATTGCACAGATCTGTGGAATTGTTCAAATGACTAAAAGAGACTTGACTTGCTTTGAACAATTTTTTCATTGTTTGTGGAAGTCTTTCTATTTCATCCAATGCCTGGATTCCTTTACACAGTCAGCCTGCTGCAAGCACTCCTCTCACACCAGGTCAGTGATGGCACAAAGCTGCACACACATGTTCAAGCTGGCACACTGCTCTGGCCATTGGCAGGTTGCAGGCTCCTGTCCCACACTGGCACTAAAATCCCTCTGTGTCTCTCTCATACAAAAATTTAAAATAGTTCTTCAGTTCCATTAGCTGAATTTTTTGTCCTCTATCAAGGTGCATAAGCAAGGGGCAAAAGGAAACTACAGACTCTTGTTGGTTGATCGTTCCTGCTCTGAACTTTTACCTGGAAACTTGGCGCCTTATGTGCCGTTCTGTGACAGTCACCTTTCACAAAATGTGTCAGATGGAAGCTCAGACAAGAAATGCCCTTGTACTGAGAATATAGCAAAATGAGACACAGGTAAATAGCAAATAAATATAACAAACAAAGTTTGGGTTCTCAAGCTTCAAGAGTTGCTCTAATGAAGAATAAAAATGCTGGCTTACAAATCTGAGCAAATCCACATAACCCAGACTCTGACAACTAATGCAGACAGTAGTGAATGATGATATCACACTCTTGCAGGCTTGAACATGAGATGGGTTTCCTTCAAAACCGTGCATATATCCTAGTGTCTCAAAGCTGCCAATATCACTAACCATCTTTTTCTGGGTGTGATTTCAAGTTTGCCATCTCAACTTCTGCTTTCAAGCCATAGGGCAGGATTTTCAAGAAGGCAGTTGAATGTAGTTCAACTTAAGTTTAAATTTTAAATTTATATCTTTATTGCAGAATTCTTATCTTATGCTGTCTTTCATGTGAAAGGAGGATGACATCTCTTCTGTGTATTTCAGTCCATCTAACCAGCCTTCTAGGGCTCCTTTAAATTTCATAGAGAAATTTAGAGAGGGCTCCTTCCCTGTACAAAAAAAATACAAATTTGTGATAGATGCATTACTTTCCAGAGGTGTCATTTTCTCTTCACTTAAAACCTAAAGTATGATGCTGACTATCTTAGACTACATGTCTAGGTTTTTGATGGATAACTTTAGATGAAATGAAACTAACTTTGAGCATCTGATTTAAGAGGATTTAAAATCAGTAGGGGATCTTCCATGGACAGCTTAAGGTTTTGGATCATTCCATTGGGAGAGATCAGAAACTCACAATGGAGCTCTACATGGTCTTGGATGTAACTCTGAAGATTGCAAAAGGGAAATAGGGTTTTCTGGAGCATTGAGAGTAAGGTTTGTGTTTGCATCTAACCTTCCCAGATATTTTTGCCATTTTACATTACAACTTATTTGACTTGCTTTATCAGGACCTGCATTTTGTGTGCATGTTGTTCTCAGGGCAGTTTGCTTGCCTGCTTAATGTACCTTAGAATCCTTATAAAAACAGGTTGCTGCATTTCACAGGGCTGAGAAAATATATTTCTGGAACTTTTTACTTCTTGGTTTTTTGTTTGTTTTTTTTTGGCTACATGCTTTGTTGAGGGGCAGGGACACATCTGCATATTAGATAAAGTTCCATTAGACGATCCAAGATAGCAAGATGCTATCTTGCCCTTTGTTTTTCTGAGCTGGAACTTATTCCTGTCATGTTTTATTTCTCACTATCATGTCACAGGTGGCAAACTCTTAGAGAGAAAACATATTTTTTGTTACTTGATAGTAAAGCATTTGCACAAGTTTTTCTTCATATGTGCTTAGGGCATATCATGTTATTATCTGTGAATAAAAAGAATAAACCTGAGAGAACAGTAATGGCATTACATGGCAATTTATCTACAAATATAATAATCCTTTTTTCCATTTTCTAACTATAACCCTGCAACCATTTGGACATATTTATCACTGCAGCATTCCTTTGACTTCCATGTAGAAGTCCATCTTCTTTCACAGATAAGAAATTGAGAGTGCAGAGGATAATAGGAATAGCAACAGTATCTAAATTCAGATACCTAACTTAGCTAGCTAGTATCCGTAGGTTTCTGCTTCATTCAGAGGAAAAGGAATGGAATTCCACAGTGATGATTCAGAGGAACCTTTTTAGACTCTTTGTCCAAGGTATCCTTTAGGAAAGCTTATCTATAGACTGGTTTCCAAAGGGCTGGGACATTGACTTAGGCAGCAAGAAAGAATAGATTGTTAAATCTCACCTGGTGCTCGTGCTCCAGCGTCACTGGGTTTGCTCAGCTGTGGTGGGCTGCTTCAGTAACCCCATTTAGGCTACAGTGACCCTACAGGAGCTTCTGAGTTTCTGCTTTGGTTCCATCCCTTACACTCCTGTTCTCATTGGCTTCTGCCAGCAGGACTTCTGCTGACCTGGAAGACCCCTATATTTTTTGTCAAGCTGTTTTAGAGATACATATTATAGAAATTTGATGAGAAAAGTTCCCTTTCCCTTTGAATGTTCACAGATCTTAGCAGGACTTTTCTGGCATACGTTATTTTCCTAATTTTCTGATTTACGGCTGTGGTTTGTCTTTTTTAACTTTGTAGATATGTTTTCACATATCTTACACTGTCTTTCATCCACCTTCCACACGACCTGGAATAAGTATAAAAGGTGAGAGATGTGGATTAGAGCACTCATTTCCATACTCTATTCCATGCAGAAACAGCCCAGTGTGATAGGAAAAGGGGAAATGGCTTCAAATTGACAATGAGAGGTTCAGGTTGGATATTAGAGAAATTTCTTTTTTCACTTCTGGCAGTATTTAGTTGAAAGTTGAACTTGGTGGTCTTGGAGGTCTTTTCCAACCTTAATGATTCTTTGATTCTGTATAGCAGAAAGTTCTGTGCAAACAAAGCAGGTGTCATTCTTCCTTATACTTTTTAAATTGTCTGTCACTCAATTTGATAGTCATACTCTGGAGCAGTTCTTTAGAAAATACAGTATTTAATGATGACAGACTTTTTTATACTACATTTTGTCTCTGGACACATATTTGAAAACAGAAAAATCTCTAAGTAAGGTTGAATTAGGAAGATCCTTATTTTTACAAAATTGCTCAACTATTTTAGAGACAATCTATCTAATTTGTCAAACATGTCTAATTTGTCATGATGTCGTAAACATTATGAACAATCTATTATACTTACATATTAGTCTGCATTGCAGTCTTTCACCATTAAGGAAAATAAAAAGGACAAAAGAACAGTTTAGGAAAAAAAGGAGGTTATTTAAATTCTATTGGTTTTTTAAACAGTGACAGCAGTAGTGTTTTAAGACAGAAAATAAAACAAAAGGGGAAACAGAGAAAAAGACAAGTTTATGAAGAAACAAGAGAGAAAATGTGATGGTAAGGAAGAGGAACAACAAGAGGAAAGTCAGCTGAATAAATTTCAGGGGTTGTACTGGATGAATCAAATTCTCCCTGAGGTTTTCTATTCTACTGAGGAAGAAAAGTAGCTATCTGTCTGAATGTGGTAGAGTCAAAGACAGTACAAAGAGAGCCATTACAGGTATAGATCATGCTAGCAAGGTGCAGCTAAGACTGAGAGGAGTACAAATCCCTCTCTTGCCAAGAGGAATAAGGTGAGAAGCAGCAAAACAGATGCTCTTCTGAATGCAAAAAGGGTCAAATCCATCTGAATATCAAGGAAAGAGAATGACTCTGAGGAAAAAGAAACAAAACAAAAACTTAATTCGTCTTCTCTTTATGATTGTTCTTATCCCTAACATCGTTGTACAACCAGTGTTTTTCCACTTTCTTTTCCTGATTTTGTTTAAGAGTCCATCAAACTCCATCACATTGTGCTGGCAGATAACCAAAGCTAGACTCAGGAAGTACAACAAAATTCTTTAGAAGGTGTTGTCTTTAGCTGATGAAAGAATGAAAGTCTAACAATTAATGACACTGTAACTCCCCAGAATTGAGCAGATCTTTCAAATTAGGTATATCCACATTAAAATTCTTGTGTCATCCTTCAAAAAAAGATTATTCCTTCTGCCTCCATGAAGATACCAAGTAACTGATAGGATGGAATCAGAGTAGCATCAAATGGAATTTAAATGCTGTGATCAGATTATTTCATGCTTTTTCCTAGAACTGAAAACAGGAGAAATATTTGAGATAAATATTTTCTTTCTTTTTTGCAGAGATATTTAGAATCAAACCTGGTTGGTAAAACTGTGAAAAATTCATTGGTATAATCAGTGGCAGAGTAGCCTGTAGATGTGTCCTGTCCTGTCTGTAAGAAGATGCTGTAAGCTCAGCCTCGGGTTGCCCTGAGCTTTACAATGTTTTATGACTGCTGTGAACTTGTGTGACCAGTGTAACATACACTGCACATTATGAGAACCATATCCTGTGGTCATTCTGTGACACGATGGCTTTCTAGTCACAATAATTTTTCTTCATAAACTGAATTCAACAGAGACTGAATTTTAAACAAACACTTTTAAGAGCCAGCATTGACAGAGGTAAAGCGAGGACTCCAAAAGTCTCTGAATTCACCCATTTCCCTGCCTGAATAACATATGCAACACTTAGTTCATCTGCTTTCATATATAATAAAGTGAAAGAAATGAGTTAAGTTATTAAATAAAGAGCTGAAGTTTTGCAGGTAGCAGGTACACCATAAAACCAATATAGAATGAAATAAAATAAAAACCAAGGGCAGAGCAGTGTGATTGTCATATGTCCCATTTTGCCTACTGATATTTTCCTCTTTTCCACCTTAAGCAGATCACAAAATTACAAATTAAATCCCTTAGTAGCTGATGTTTAAGATTTTATTATCATGCTTATTGTAAGGGTCCCTTACAAATACTTTGTTGCAATATCAATTAAGGATTGCAATCCTTATTTTAAAATACATTTAAATAATTAGCAAAGATCATTCGAGAAGCCTGCAATCTTAATGGAAGAAATTTCTGGGTTTTTTACAGACACGCAATATTGTTTTTAATTCTTTGCTGAAAAAAATAAAAAAGGAGGGGTTTTTTATTATTATTTTTCCTTTTTTTTTCTGCAGGTATGGTTTGTTATTCAGCATCACATTCTTCAAGATCTCAAAGGTTACAGTTCTGTTCCTCTATTTGTAAGGGACAGTAGTTTACTGTTCATGTCATGAAACTGATTTTAGGACATTAACCGATTTACCCCAGATAATTTAGGCTTAGAGAAGAAGGGTTTGTCTCCATTCCTTGAGAGTTAGTACGAATATATGGGCAGGGTCTGGACCAGGTGCTGAGCAGACACAGTTAAGGAAGTCTTGCACAAGAAGGTTTCTGTATGATCAGCACCCCTCTGCTTTGGCACATAAAGCAGGACCCACGGAAGGCCCCAGATCCTCTGTTTGTATCTGGAGGCCAGGCGGGATATCTTCATGTGTCTGAAGTAAAATTAGATTCCTGAATGCAGGCAACTAAACTGTGATCTGAATCTTCATTTTTTCTATAAGGAACTCATAGAACTGGTGCACATGGACAAACGAATGTGTACTACACTGGCTGTGACAGAATTCCAGGTGAACTTCTTGAACTCAATCTTACCCAAGCCCTAAAAGCCATTTCAGGTAGAGGGAGGCTTTGACTGTATTCCCTTAAGACCAAATTCAAGCTGTGGATTTGACTGTCATATTCTGAGCAAAAAGCCTGTGGGTCTCTCTGGGGTCTTTACTGGTTTATAAAAGAATTTGCTTATTCCTTGACCCCAGGGGAAAGATGAAAATTACTGACTCAGCAGTTCTCCAGGTATGGCATCCTGTTGTAATGTGGGAAAATGAAGTTCAGTTCTCTGCTTCAATGAACTTATTAGAAGTGGCCCAGGCTGGCATAGTCTTTTTAAAATACAAGTAGAAACAAACTAGTGGGAATGCAAAAATGAACTGATATTTCTGATGAAGGCAGATAAAAAATGAGTCTGGCTAAGTAGTAAGTCAGGTCTGTCCATAAAATATAGCTTGACTGATAGATTAATTGATATGTTACGAGTATAGTCATTGATGTAAGTTCTCTTTTTTGGAACAATTCCTTTTCCTTTTTTTTTTTTTTTCTCTCTGTTAGCATTTACAGTCTCATTTACAGCAGAGATGTTGTATGCAATTGATCTGTTTTGATGCTCTAAATTTTCTGTATTTTCTTCCAGACAGACTGTGATTTTTTATTTCCATATAGATACACTTGAAAATCCAGATTACAATTTCATTGTTTGCTGCAAAAGTTTGGATAAACTCCATTTATATTCTTGTAGTGACTTTGGATTTTCTTTGGATAAAAGTGAAATAAATTAATATTTTTAATTACATTAAAGAATTAAAAAAATAAATGGACTAGATTATTTTTCATAAAAGAAAAAAAACCGAAATTATTGGGGGTTTGCCTATGCTGCCCCACCCTGAACTGGTACTGTATTTATCAACAAGTGGCTGGGGGGGGGTTTTGTTACTTGTGGTAAGCTGTGTCTATGGAGGCACAGCTGTGCTGCAACATCTTATCTAAAAGGGAAATAGAACATATTGATACATGAGACAGACATCATCAGATTGCATAAAGCAAGTCCATACAATGAGGTTGACCTGCTTTTGTATCCCTTTGATTTTAGTAGTACCCAGGCACAACCTTCATTCGGAGATAATAAAAGGCTCAGTGTGATCCAGATTATTCTTTAATGGAAGTTTTCTCCCCCTGCCTGGTTATAAGATTTGGCTAATGCAGGAGGAGGTTGCAGCCAGCAAGGTCTTTCACATGTAATGTATTATTGATGCAGGATTTGACTGGCAGCAAAGACTCATCTTCTAAAGTTATTTTTATCAGTACTTTCTTCAATGTAAACTCTCTCACTGGCTTACAGTTTAATGATGAAGAGTCTTTTGAGCACAATCCCTATTTTATTAATGAGAACCTGCTTGATTTGACAAAATAATAATTCTTTCTTTATAAATGACTGGTTGCTGTGTTTTCATTGGTGGCTAGTGTGCCAATATGGATATTTTTACTTAATAACACCAACATCTGAAATTATTTATTTGCTACTGTATATGTTGTTCAAGCAATAGATGAAGATTTTAACACACTTGAAGTCACTTGCTCTTATTTGTCCATATATTATTGGAATTTTATTTATCAGATTTACACTGATGTAATTCAGACTGAAAGGTATTCAGCAACTTGAAAGATTAGTCAGCTACTCATTGTTAAGCCCTGAATGATGAAACAATCATGCTTTTCATTATTTAGTGATTTGAATACATACGTGAAATAGCTTTTTACCAAGTAGTGACAAAGAAATATATTCTTCTCATTAAAGGTCATATCCCTAATGATATTACATTATACACATGTTAAAACTTCCTTGAATCAAGTAAATTTACAGGTGGCTGTGAAAACAAGGAAAACATGAATATGTTATGCTCTCCATCTTGGAATAAGAAGTACAAATTATTGAGGGCACAACTGAAAAGACATTCTGTGTGCAAGCTCAGCCACATAGGAGCTGTTTGGGGAGATTTGAGAAGATTTTTTTTTCACTTGTTTACTGATTTTCATTTACTGCACAAGACAAGTCCATGTTCAAACACAATCTTGAGCTGAATATACTGTTTCTTCTGAGTTACATACATTTTGCTGTCCTATATTGCAAATCATTCTCTCCAGTTTTGCCAAAGGAGAAAATATTTATATTTTAAATGACTAAATGAATAACAATAAAACAAAAGAGTGTAACCCACCAACAGAGAAGCAGTGCTCTTTTCTGAGGACATTCAAAAGGAAAATTGGGATGATCAATCTCTTTATGGCCCACAAGGCAAAGTGATTGGTACTACAGCATGAAAACCTGTGGATGGACTGCTTTCCTCCACTGAGCAGGTAGCGTGTGGGATGTTCTCCTTTATTCCTCCAGATTTCTGTGGTGCAGTTTGCAGGAGGTGATAATACTGGAAAAAGTACATGCAGAGAGATCACTTTTTACACTGCTTTTGTTACTAATTTGTTGCAGCCAAGTTACAGAACAGGTTGCTTAAACTCCCACCCATTCATTACATTCAAAACCTTTTTATAGGCAGAAATAACATGCTTTGTATGCATAGTTGAGGGTTTATTATTAGTTTAATTAAAGTCTTAACAGCCTAATCAGAAAATTATTATTACAGTAACACTGACATAAACATTTATAATTCAAATTATATGCAGCTAAAGTCGCCTGCACCTAAATTTTCTGATATTTACCCCATTCTATGACATTGTCCCCGCCTCCTCCACTGAAGCTCTGGAACCTACAGACAGAGGCAGAGGGTACAGATAGTCATCACCATCATGAATCCTTCACAGAGAAGAGCTCAAAACTGTTGATGACTGTTTCTTCCTCCTCTCTCTAAGATCTTCTTGGGTTCACTTGTGTGTTTAGTAATATAATACACCTTCCTCTTTCTTCATTTGTCTGCAAGCCCACACTGCATCTGTATTTGTTGTGTATCATGCATGTGTTTTACACATCATGGACAGTTTTTCTTTGTTCTTTTTGCTAGCCTTGTTTCTGCTCCCATTTTGGGGTGTATTATTCATATCCTTGGTGTCATCCCTTGCCTTTACTTTCAAGCCCATCTCAATATTTTCCTTCTTATGGCTGTGTTTTGTCCTAGAGCCCTGAGTAACCCTTTTAACATAGTTTATTGCTTGCTACTGTTTTCTGTTAGTCTAGAGTACATAAAAGTATTGCAATGCACAACCTTCCACATAAAAAACTAAAAGCAAAAATGAAGGTAGTCATCACCTGATCATTTGACCACAGCCATTACTATTTAAAATAGCTCATACAATGGTTGAGGCAGACCAAGACAATGTCTGACAAGTCATGAAGCCTGTTTCGTTCAGGTAACCCGAAGTTTGCAGCTGTTGGAAACAGGAGCCCTACACTTGCTTTTCTGTGTGGATACACCTTTGTGTAGGGCTTGTGTCCTCTGTGACAGACCCTTCAGACCTTGTCATCTTTGTTTTCAGTAAAAAGTGTCCCGGGGCTACCCTGACCAGCAGTCAGTCTCACTCCTGCTCCCAGGAAGGTCATGCCTCCGATCCTCCTGGAAGATTTGTTGGAGTGAATGGGAGACAGGCAGGTAGTTAGAGGCATCCGTTGTGGCTTCAGCAAGTCCTGCGTGACACAGTGACCCATGGTGGAACAATTGCATCAGTGAGTAAAGAGACACCCACGGATCTCATCGACACAGAATTCTCTAAGGCACTTGATGTGATCCCTCACAGCATCCTTGCCATTAAATTGAAGAGATATAGGTTGGTTTGGCAGGTACTTTTAGACAGATAAGGATTTATCATAAGGGCTGAAGGTGAGGGTAGTGAGGCAGGAACAGATTTTCTAGAGAAGCTGTGGATGCCTCATGTTTGCAAGTATCAAAAGCCAGGTTGAGTGGGGCTTTAAGCAATCAAGTCTACTGGAAGGTATCTCTGGCCACAGCAGGGGCATTGGAACTAGATGCTCCAGGAAGATCCTTCCAATCCCAACCATTCTGTGATTCTATGAAGGAGCAGCGAGTTGGTACAGGCTCCTGTGTTCCTGCAGTGCAGGTATCTATTGCCTGAGTGCTGCAGGCATGCCTCTCCTCTGTCTTTCAATATGCTCAAGAGAGTCAAATTTAATCACCAGTAATAAGAAGCCAAAGTTAGGCTATGAAACATAAATGAAAAAGTAAGTACAAACTATTGTTTCCTTCATTTCTTTGTCACTTGTGCTGAGGGAGTGTGAACATATAAACTGCTCTTGCTTTGTATCCCTTGACTTTTACATAACTGAGCTCTGATTGCCTGATGTCTGATTAGTTTAGTGTGGGAGCAAATAACTGGTGAGAAAGGATGCTTGCTACAGTGCTGGATGTTGAAGCTTTATGATTTTTGGTCCTGAAAAGAGTATTTTGTGTGAAGGGTTTTGCTTTTTTTTGATTGTTTCTTTGAACTTTGTTTTGTTATAATTCATGGCTCGTATACACACAAAACTTACCCCCATTTCTCTTGGTCACTATCTGTTTTTTCTCTTTATCTTCTTTTTCCTTTTCTCCTCTGAACTCTCCCTCTCTGTTCTCCCTCAACACCTGTTTGGTTAAGCGGCCATTTCCATAAAGTTTTGAGACACAAATACAAACTGACATTACAAGTCCCCTGACAAAGACATTTCTAATGCTTGAAAAACTCCTGGCTGTGGAGTTAAAGCAGAAAAAAAACCACAAAAGTGTTTCCCCTTCTGACAGAGATTCAGTCCCAAACCACAGAGAGATTACATCTAAATAATTGTTCTGATTAATTAACATTTCAGTAATAAGCATATATATTGATATGTTGATAATAAACAATATTATTTTATTCAGCTTGCCGTGGCTTTACTTTCTACGACAGTTGTGTTAAAAAGTTGTTGTAAAACAGCAGTCTGTGATACTGATGTGTTTTTCTAATAGCTGTGATTCTGATTTCTTCTCTTTTTCTTTACGCTAAAGTGTGTTTGCTCAGAGCTCGGAAAGATATTGTGCTTACTAATACAAAGTAATCTAGAGAGCATGGCCAGTTAATTCAACCTATTAGCTATGATCACAAGCATTAGGATATCATCCTCTGATATTTCTTTAAATAGGAATATATCCTGCAAATAACTTGACTGACGTGAAAGGGTTGGTATCAATTAGTATCAGGTGAGAAGAAGGAGGAATAAAGCAGGAATTGATTTCAGTTAGTTATGATCAAAAATGACAAAAAACATTGCGCTCCAAGCATTTTTGTCCTTGTTGCTTTCACTAAAAGCTGGTGACTGCAAAAGGTGCTTGGCACCTCTCTTTGTATCCCAACCTTTAACACATGAAGAACTGTCAGACTGAGCAAGCACCAAGACGCTTATTTAAACTGTCTGGAGAAGAGAATGTGACAGGTAAACATCTGTGGTCTGACTTTGCTTTTAGTGTCTGTCTGAAACTCATTTCCCCAGCAAGGTAAGATAGTCTTGGGTTCTTTCAAGTGTTAATTTCCAGAGTTTTTCAAGGTGACCTCTTATAAAAGACAATTCAGTTTGTAAGAGTATCTTCTGGCCAGTAAGGATGTGTGAATGTCTTTGAAAACATGGAGCAACTGAATGTCCATTTCTGTTTGCTGTTGCAGGGACAATTCCACGTGCTTCTTGGTCAAGAGTTTCACCAAGAAGCTGGATCTCCAATCGCAGCAGTTCTAAAGTGGTACATCAGGTGTACAGAAAGGATTGTCCTTTCACACTTGGTAGTTTCGCAGCACATCTGCCAATGAGGTTTCTCAAGATCATTACAGGACACCCCAAATTTTTGGGAAAACTTATACCCTTTAAAAAGACAAAAAAAAAAAAAAGAAAAAAAAAGAAAAAAAATCCTGTGCTTTTCCTTTGGTGTTTCCTACCATATATAAGGACTTTCCAGTCATGTGTATCGCTCAAAATATTGAATATCATGACCTCTCATTCTCTGGGGGAGAACAATGAATATGTGTACAAAATTATCCTTATGAACTTTTTTCTTTTTTTTTGTTTGATTTTTGTTTCTTTTGTGGGTTTTTTGTTTGGTGGTTTTTTGTTTGCTTTTTTTTGCTTTTTTTTTTAATTTGGTTGTTTATTTTGTGCTGCAGTGCTTAGAATACTCTTACAAAATCAGGGCCTTAGTGGGTTAAATGCAGCTTAAATGAGTAACTAAATGCTTTTCTGATCCCAGGGAAACCATAATCTAAACATTAAGGGTAGGTAACAGAAAGCAAAAGGCAACAAACTTTAGATCATGTTGGTACTTCACTTCCCAGCTCCAACTGCACTGCTTAACTCGCTCTCAACAATCTGATATTTCATACAGTTTTCTCCCTTCTTGATTCCACTTGTAGTGGTTTATATCCAGCTTTGCTTTTACTACTGTAATCTGTATTGTTTATGCTATCTTCATTTTCTCCCAGCACAGCTCAGTTTTTGCTACAGCTGCCTCCTCCTTAGTTATTTATATGGCAATACAGTACAGCAAAGCAGTAATGGGAAAGCTGTGCTGAGTTTTATAAATTCCTCTTGTGAAAATTAGAAATTATTTGACTTATAAAAATTGCTTTGCTGAAGGAAACAAAAGTGAGTTTTGCTGGTGTCTGGAAAGGAAGAGACACAGGCACAGAGTTTGGTGCTGTTGTGTCAGGAATGTATCTTTCATTAATTTCTGGAAGGATAAAGCCCAGTCAAACATCTCATCCACAGATGCATATTTCTTTGTCCTAGAAACAAAAGGACAAAAAATATGACATCAACCAAAACCAGGCACTAAGTGAAACAGAACCAGCCAACAAACAACATAAAGTTAAGCTTTTATCACACCACTGTGAAAGATATGCTCAAACAACTCAAGGTAAATTACTGTGAGTTAATCACCACTTCAGTGAAGACATTGCACAATAATCCTCTAGGGTCCACTGCTGTAGTATATTTCCCTTTTATAGGAAAGCTTGGTGTTTCTGGGAGATGAGCACTTTGTATTGCTCATAAGAAATCGCTGGGATAGATATCAGTGACGGAACTCCTCTTGTTTAGCTTTTTCAATACTTGAACATTATCATTACAGAGAGAGCTGCAGTACTTCAGAAAGCAAGGGGATATTAAATTGTGGGAAAAGTGGAAGAAATTATGGGCCATCCAGTGTATACACTTGACAATACATTGTTGAGCTTGGAGGAGTGAATTTTAAAGAAATGTGTGTCTGAGCTATATCCTTGAATTGGAATAGGTCTGGGATTGCAACCCAGATGTGATGATGAGCTGTACCTGAGCCTCTTAGAACTTCCACCACCAGCCTGGGCCCCTCACCTCCCTCACTTGAGACAAATGAGATATGTCCAAGGGGGAGCATGAAGCAGGCCTGTTCATTCCAATTCATCCTGATTCAGGTCCACATCTCTGTATCAGCCCTCTATTGAGCCTCTTTAATCAAGCAGAATGGCTCTCACCCTCCAGTATTTAAGATATTTACTTGGATTGCCCCTTAGGTCTGTCAGATAATATGCAATTATCATTTGTTGGTCTCTGTCTGTTTTGAAAGTAATGTAATATTACTTTAAATATCACCAGGTGGACATAAAATGGGCAGCAGGGCTGCAAACAAAAAAATATTAACAAGCCCCAAGGTGCTTAGTGGCAAGAAGGTATAACTATACAACTCCCTGGAACTCCTATCTTGATTTAACAGAGGTGGTTACATAGAATTATTGCTCAGGATGTACCTCCTGTTTATTTCCTTGTTAATGCTCTCCCGTTGCTGGTTTGATTTTTATTTTTCTATGCTTGCCTTTAGAAAACAAGCAAGATGGAACATAAAGTGGGAAATGCAGCACAGAAGTCCCCAAATGCTTACAGCCTACAAAGAGAGAGAGAGAAAAAATGCTGTTCCTGTTTTAATTCTGTATGCAATGTCAGCTTCTGCATTTTGAAACATGCAGATAGAAGTCTGACTCAATTAAAGGCACTGAGAGTTTTTGCAGTGGAGTTCAATGCCCAGGGTATTGACCCAAGTGCCTGACATCCAGGCTGCAGAGTTCATACTTCTTGAGTCAGAAATACTATTCTTTACAGAATGTTTACAAAATACCTTGGAAAAACAGGATGTCTGTGTTTATATTACCAACTTTCATGAGACTAATCAGATAAATCAGAATAGTGCGCTTTGAGAGAATAGATAATCAGGTTTCTTCAGCTAATCGATTAAAAAAGTATGCTCCTACTATCTGCATAATTAAGAAATTAAAAAGCTAAATATATTAAATCTAAAATAAAAATTGTTTTGTTTGCCTTGTTTTTCCCTAGGAAATAAATGAAGAGGTATGATCCATCTTCTTATAGTAGAAATATAAGTAAGTGAGATGGTTTGATTGGGTCTATAGAGAGATCAAACACAAAAAACACAATAAAGGGAGAACAGTTGGAAGAAGCTGAATGAGCCACAGAGCAGTGTAGAATGATTTTCTTAATCTCCACCATATGTTTCTGCTAAATAACTCCTTATTTTGCCTTTTATAATACTGTGACAGGTATTAAATTATTTTTCTCTTTTGTTCAGATTGTAAGAGAGCTATAGGAAATGCAGCAGGATATTCAGCTACTGTAAATGCAGCCACTGCAAATGTAACATCTGTTACCAACTCCACTCACATATGTATGCTCTAGACATGAAAACAATCTTAATAATTTAAATTATACCTACATATAGATAAACACACATTCATGCATTGTGGGAAGGATCATTCTTGCCCAATATCTAAAAACAAAGTGGAAAGATTAATATTTTTCAAGATATTTCACTGAGAGTATTCACTCCATATTTTTCATGTCTTTAAAGAATAAATTTTACTAGAATAGTGACATTAGAAAAAAACAGATCTTTATCTTTTTAGACTAATCTATTTCATACTAATTTCTGTATCATAAGTGTGATATAGATACACATGCACTGATCATGTATTGACAGAAATGTGTAATTTTCTGTAGTTTACATAAGGTAAAGTTGCATAAAGATTTTCAGTTGATAGCTATAAAAACTTCATCTGCTTGCTGCCCAAATTTAGTGCGCACTGGCCAGAAGGTGGTGCTTTCAACCATTGATGTGCAAATCAGGAAAGAAAACATGAATATGAGCTGTATGAATAATATGGGCTGCAGCAAAAAGTAGAGGAAAATAGAGAATTTGTGTATTTTTCCAAGTCAAACACAGATTAATAAATGTCATAGTCCACGAAGAAGAAAGTATGATGTGGAATCTTCTTTCTTATTCAACAATTTTCTTCACCTTACTATCTAAATTAGGTTTCTCTTCCTGATTGCAGCATGATGATGGTGCAGCTTAGAAAGGAAGAGGGACAGCTTCTACCCGCGAGAGGAAAGGGACTTCCACCTGAATGCAGAAGCCCCATTGGTCACACTGTTACACAGGCTTGCTTTAAGAATCACTGAAAAAAGAAAAAAAAACCAGAAAACTGGTGTGTGTGTGGCCCCTGCCCTTGAAATACCTTCAGTTTTTCAACATCTGCTTTGACTTTCCCTGACGGTCCTTAAGGCAACAGGGGAAAGGTTTGCTGTGATTTTGAAATGTGTAGATTGCATGTGGAAGAGCTGGAAGGAAAGGACAAGTTTGACCCTGCAAAATGTTTTGCTTTCTGTGTAGACAGAATAAGAAGAAACCTTTCAGAGACAGCTTCTGTATAGCTGGCAGTGTAGGACCACACTCACGAATGTGCACCCGGTGCCACTTTAGACTCACGTGTACTGCTGCTTCTCTGCCCTCCAATGACTTTGGCACATCTTAGGGTACTCCCTCGGGCTTTAAATCCCTGCACCTTCCCTACGCTTATTCCAGTATCATTTCACCTCTGAGTAGTTTTGTTGCCCTCAACAGGGTTATTTGCATATGTAAAGTTTATTAACATACTTACCTAAATGTTTGCAAATTCATGTCAAGAAAATTATCTTCCAAATGTTTGATTTGAAATTACACTCCTTTGATTAGAACTCTACTCTTAGCCTTTAATATATCTCATTGAGTTGCTTGACCTCTAGATGATCATCCTAATTATCGTCTCTCTTTTCACGTTAATTAACTGCTTGATGGGAGATTTGAGTTAGTGATGAAATAGAAGAAAATAGGAAGGTTCATAACAGGCAAATATTTTTGGTGAATTTTCCCTATATTAAAAACACTTGAGTAAAATTTTATATACACATAGGTGGTTTTGTTTATCTTGGTTAATTAAGCAGTGTTCCTGGAAAAAAACAAACAAACTCACATGTATTTTAGTATCAGAGCTAGTTTCCCTCAGAATTCAACAGAATTAACTTTCTGTTACAGTTCTTGAAAATCTCTTTAGATGAGATCTTCAGTAGTGTTCTTCTTAATGAACATATTAAGTTTTTTAGTTCAGCTGATTGAAGTAAATTAATTTCGGACTTTACTGTTTGGGAAAACTGTCAAATTCTACTCCAGGGATGAAATGAAAACTAATAAAGATATGATATCTTTTGAAATCTCTGAAGGTTCTTAATCCTCAGGGTTCTCATGTCATTGTCTTCAAATATTCTGTGAGAGTGAATTTTTCCCTTTCTCCCTCTACAGTGTAAGTCTATGTAAACTCAAACACTATTTAAAAAACAAAGTCCTTTCTCTGACATCCTTTTCAGGGGACTTTCTGCCTTTGTAACAGCTTCAGACTGAGATATGTGGTAATAGAAACTTTGGCATTTTCTGTTAGTATGGATAAAGAGATTATTACTGTAAAGTGATAGAAAGCTAAACAATGTTATCACTTTCTGAAGATTATATAGTTTATTAAATTTATCTAATCCTTATTAATTCCACACCTAGGGGACTTAAATTGATGGGATGCTTTGAAATAGACTTTGGATCCAGGATGAATTGAACTGTGTCTGTTCAGAACAGACCCAAAAACCTCTGTGGGGAAGATTCCTTATCTTTCCATTTGTATATGCACTCACCTATCTCATACTTTGGCCTATTAATAAATAAATTTTAAAACCATAGAATTTGCCTAATAAGAAAAGTCAAATCTAC
This sequence comes from Petroica traversi, assembly GCA_025920805.1. NCBI lineage: Eukaryota > Metazoa > Chordata > Aves > Passeriformes > Petroicidae > Petroica > Petroica traversi. Next base: position 2,096,159 of record JAHLSL010000080.1, on the reverse strand, counting down.
ACTGTGGATGAAATGGGACTTGCAAAGCCATGGCTTTGTAACATAATAAATTAACAGCACAAATGCCACGCTAACTGTGCCTAATAGAGCTCTAGTCCCCATCCTCTTGTTAAAACTGCACCTGTTCATAAGAGATAGCTCTGTCCTAGGGAAGCATTACTCAGCCTGATATTTTTTCTTCATCTTCTGTCTTATCACTGTCATACTTAATGCTGAAAAGGCTGGAAAATACAAAGGTCTCCAGAGGCTGGCACGGAGATACTTCTGCCTCACGTATGAAGAGCGCTGTAAGCAGCTTCAGTTTGTCGCCTGTCCAGGCAGGGTCACACTACCTTCTGCCTGTGTTCACTCCTTTACAGGGTGATTACACCCAGCCAAAATTGTCTAATGGAAATGTGTTTTTCTTTTCATTGCCTGTAGTAAACATTGAGGATGAACTTTTATTCCCTGTGGCAGCACAGCTCTGTTAATCACAGAATGAAATTCAGTATGGGAACTCAGAAGCTGACTGTAGAGAAAGCATCAGAAACACATCAGAAGCCAGTAGAACTGAATCAATGTACACTAACAGAGATCAAACCCAATATGTCTGGCATGGTCTAGTGAACGCAGCTGATTAAGGGGGGCTGCCATTTTAAGAATTTCAGTACCATTGCTCCAGGATTTCCAAGAGAATCCTTTTTTTTTGGCGCAAAATTGCCTTTTGATCAAACTCAACTCTTTTTCCAGAAACTGGTCCATCCAGCTGAAATTCTGAGCTAAATGTTCTCAAAATGGAATAAAATAAACTTGTTTTTCTCAGAATGTATTTTCTTTGAAGATATGTTCTTGTGTTAAAAATATTACCCTATAAGCACAGAAATAAAAAAAAAAAATCAAGTTTCTCAGAGTGAAGGCTTCTGAGTGATTAATTAGCTTCTAGTAAATACTTTTTTCCTTTTTCTGGGAAATACCAAATCACCTTTGTTTCATTAAGAACATGAATGGATACATGCTCACTGTCACAAGCCTTTCCATGAATAAAAATGTGGGATCTTGCACAGCCTTGTTAGTGTTTTTCCCAGAAGAGAGGCTGACGCAGGCAAGAACTTTCTCTGGACATATGTGCACAGATGGGAACAAGCAGACTCAATCTGCTTTTGCTTCATGGCCATAATGGCACAGAGCTGCTCCCCTCAAGATAACCTTTGGGATCAGGACAGTGGGGCCATAAGCTTGGGAGTTCCCAGCTTGTCCAAATCCCACATCCCAGCTTTCCAGGCAGATGTGCCATGGATGAAATGAGCAGTGAGATTTGGGGTTGAGGTGAAGCGAGATGATACCAGGGCATGGGAAGGAGGAAAAGGAAATTTATACAATTTCGATACTACTTCACAGTGCCTGAAAAGGTTAAGATTTCCCATGGGAGGAAGCAGACTTTGATTTGGTTGCTGGGTTTGGGGTCTACTTGTCAGTTTTTGTTCTTTTTTCATTTGACAGCAAGCGTTGGGAGCTAAAACTAATTTCATGAGAAGGAGGAAAACATCTAAATGTTTTATGGGGGAGTTACTGGAGGTGCCTGGAGGGACACTTTGCACGGCACACTTCCCAAGGGACAGGTATCACCAGTTATTCTCCTGGGACCAGATGGGGATAATCTTTATGGATCAGCATCACTTACAGCCAGTTGCTGCAAAGCCCTGTAGTGGTTAATTTCTCAGCATTTGCTAAATGCTAGCAGTCAGCTCTCTGCTGTAATAGATGTAGCATGGGAGGAAGCAGACAATAATCCTCACTGCAAAGAATTTAGGATCCAAATAATCTGCTGCAGTTTATCAGGCTCTGAGTGTGATAGCAGCACAATCATCAGCAGCTGAGTAGCTCAGTGATGGTTATCAGCAGATGTTCATCCTCAGCCTTGTGGGATTGAACACTAAATGACTAATAATTCCCATTTTGAAGTAAAACATTAACTGAGAAATCAGGATTTGCTCAGCTTTTGCTGAACATCAGTGTAATTCAGATAAAAAGAAATAAAGTTACAGTGCTGCTACAGCTAAGGTTAGCTATGATTCTATTGCCTGTTTACTGAAGATAAAGGATATTCTTTAGAGAAAATTCAGAAAAAATGGGAATGTGAATTTAAATCTAGTTGAATGATGAAAGTAGCTATTAGATTGGACCCAAATTAAAGGATTATCCTTAAACACTAGATCAAGGCAGATGGCTGACAATTGTTCTTATCAAATGTATTTAATTCCTGGAAAATTGTTTATTTGATTCAATCAGCGCAAAATTAATATAATCCCTTTTACATTAAACAAAAGTATTCACTGATGAGAAGTTACCTATGGAATTAATGAGGGGGCAGGACAACAGATGAAACATAAATTTTTTGGCACAGTGGGAGTAGGGAAACATATTACTATTTCTGTAAGGACTATCCTGAGATTATTTTTCTTAATTTTCACTTTTCACAACCAAGCTTTCGAAAGAATTTAAAAGATTCAAACCATGGAATGACATAACCAAATTAACACCAAAGCTATTGTTAATATTTGCCACCAAAGCATAGTTTGTTGTTGTAATTTTTCTGTTTTGTGTACCCTTAAACAGCATTTAACAGTCTATAGTTTATTCTTGCTCACAGTTCCATGTGTTCCACAGTGCTGTATAACCTTCTCAAGGGCTCCTCATGGCTTTTCCTAGTAGAATACATTTTCTTGGCTTGGATCAAAACAAAACAAAATCCTCACTAGAGGTTTATCATTTCAATGGTAAGAAAATCATCCTTGAGTTTTGTAGAATAGTTTAGGAATACATAATTATGATATAAGAGACAATAAACCAGATAATTTGTCACACATTTTAATTACTTTTATCACATAGTACCAAGCTTGAGGGTTAATTGTATTTTGTAATTCCATTAAAAGCATAATTATTTTTGTATGCCAAAAATCTCATATTTATAATAGTGCTGAGCTACCAGCTGAGAATTCTGCCATTAGAAGTTAGAGCACTTTTCAAAACAGGTGAAGTGCCGGTCCTGATTTACTGATGGGGAAGCTGAAATGAGGAAGATTGAAGTGATTTGCCTGTGGTAAGTCAACAGAAAACTAGAAGCTGAGGGAATGAAGCAGTGCCAGTAGGGAGCATTCCTCGTGAGATAATAATATCAAGGTGCTTCTGTAGTCATGTATTCTTTATCATTTATTTAGATGCTATTTCATTGTAGTGGATGTGTCATTTTCAGGATTTCGTCTCCTGGCAGACTGTTTTTGGTTTTGTTTGTTGTTTGTTTGTTTATATAATGTGATTAAAACAAGATTTTCCAGAAATGAATGAAGACCTTGGATCTCAAAAGCCTTGGAGAGACTGTCTGGGGAGTACTTGAGTTTTCAAATTTTACTGAATATTTCCTCTGAATCTGGTTATTTTTACCTCACGTAACTCAAGTAAATTATGAGAAAAGGTTTTCCTTGGCTTAATTTTATGAAAGGAACTAGTTTCTCTATTATATATATTTTATTTTCTATTGTAACTATCTTATCTTCTCCAATTCGACCATTTTGTTGATCAGTTCCTTGAAGTTCTGCAGCTCTATTGTTTGTGTTCACAAGAGTATTTTAAATATATATATTAAAAATATGAGACTTGTTGAAAGAAATAAAATACTTCAGCCTCTGAGCCATGGCATTGTCTATGACTTTCTTCTATGGTATGTTTTTTTCATTTTTCCTAAGTCATGATTACATGTTACCTGGTAAATAATTTGATTTATTTGAGAATTAATCTCAAACTTGAGTTAAGTTTCATGGAGTAACATGTAAAAACATTATGGATAAAAGAAAATCAGGCTCCAGAACTTTTTCTAGCAGTCCCTAATTGACTATGACTTCTCATTTTGTTGCTTTCTTGTTTGCACAATTAAAAATGCTTATGCCAAGAAGGAAGTTTCCCTTCAGGTTTGGGAAGGTTTTAAAGTATTACATGATAATTGAACTAACAAGCAGTGTTTTAAAAGTCAAAGTTTTCAAAGCCTACTATGTACTACCAATAAGCCTACACTAATTAATAAACTGAATTTTTCACTTTTATCCAGCTACGTAAATGCTATACACTGAAGCCAAGTTCTATTTAATCTCTTAGAATCAGAGAACCATTAAGGTTGGGAAAGATTATCAAGTCCAATCATTAACCCAGCACTGCCCAGTCCACCACTAAAGCATGTTCTCAAGTGCAACATCTGCAAGTCTAACAAATGCCTGCAGGGATGTTGACTCAGCCACTTCCCTGAGCAATCTATTCCAATGCTTTGCAATCTACCTGGGAAAGAATTTTCTTGGTATCACAAAATCTGCACAAGTAGGCTGAGCAGTTTACACCTGAGCTGTAAAACTTTGTTAGATTTAATAACACATTTTCTTCCTAGAATTGAAACTGGTGGAAGTTGTTAACACAGGACATTTTACTGTGCATCAAAGAACTTAGAAAACACCCTTTTAGAATAAAAATATTTATGATGAAGTTACTAGTGGGGAAAAGATAACCTGGAAAGATTTCGAGCAAATTTGAAGCCTCATTGTCAATGAGTATATGGAATGATGCGCTATGTCTAAGAAAACCTAATTAGTTTGATTTCATGTAAGAAAAGACAAAGGTTTCTCTATGTTTATTCTGAAGTGTTAGTCAATTAATTTGCAAGCACTGTAGAAAGATTTTGTATGATTTTTTACTGTTTTTTCCCCACGTATATATTCAAAGTGTATTAGTAAGACAGAAAACATTTTTTCTTCAGAGGCCACTGTGGTCCATCAGGTAAATAATTTATGTTTTGTGCTGTATAAATATGTAATTGTGTTTTCTGCAGTGAATAATAATGGATCCAAGTTTTCTCTCCTTTTATTAACTTTACATAAGCATTAAGGACATCCCTCCAGAGACAAAGGGGAGCTAAGACAGAGACTGCTTTTAGCTAAACAATGTACATTTTAACCTCTGTGTCTTTCTCTATTTATTGCAGAAAAAAAATTCCAAGAATAGAAGAGAATATTTTCAAGACTATGAAGCCTAGAACTTAAAAGTTAGAAAACGACAGAATTAAGATTGCATGTGGATTTTATGTGGCTATCCGGCAAAATAATGAGGATAGGAATAGAAGTTCTTTACTGATACGTAAAACAAAAGTATCAAATGGCAAAAACTATGGCATAAAAGCCCAAAGAGAAGCAGAAACCCAGTACCCGGCTGCTCGGCCTCAGGCACTTTTCCCTGGGGTGCAGTTCCAGTCACAGGTGGCAGGTGGCGCTGGTGGCTCCCGCTGGGCAGGAGGCTGCGATGAATTTCCCGCGTCTGAAGGGGGCGCTCCGGCCCAGCCCAAGTGACACGGGGGAAATGGTGGCAAGAGCCAGGGCCGGGAGGGATGGAGGAGGGGCTTTTCTTCAGAAACCCTCAGGGCAGCCGATGGCGGTGCAGCAGCAGGATCCCTCAGAGGCAGCAAGATGGGACAGCAGAAGGTCCTGGTAGGCAGTGGTTGGGTTGGCGGGGGGGGATCCTGCCAGGCTTCAGCGAAACTGGACAGCTTTAGGTCCCGGCAGCCAGGGGCTTTAGACCGTAATGTAGCAATGTCTCCGTGCAGGGAGCAGGGCAGGATAGGGAGGGAAGTACCGGGGAGCCCCTTTTCTGTGCAAGGGGGAGATAGAAAACTCACAGTAGAGAGGAGAGTAGATTTGTGTTGGCGGTGTGTCCTTTTAGCAAGAGGCAGCTCTGTCGGTTCTGCTCTGAGATCCCCCCAGGAAGTGAGAGAGCCAACAGCTGTCTCCTCTTGCCTTTCTACCAGCCCTTATCTCGTGTTGTCTCTGCCCCCTGAGAAGAAGCTTGCCTCTCTCTCTGACTTGGCTACCTTCTTTTGTTTTCTTAAGTACCCAATCTATAGTTTCTTAGCAACTTCTGGGAGAAAAAATTCCTTAAGAAAAACAAAGGTTTAGAAATTCAAACCCCAACATTCAGTAATCCTTAATTTATAAGATAGTGATAATATCAATAGTGGTGATATCACAGAATCATAGAGTTACTTGGATTGGAAGGAACATTAAAGATCATTATTCAACCCCGCTGCCATGGGCTGGAACACCTTCCACTAGACCAAGTTGCTCAATATTGAAAGCAGTAAACAAAATAAAGGTTAATTTCTTTCCTACATTTCTGAATTGGGCTGTAAGTATAGGTGTCAAGTCTAGCACATGGGCATTTCATTAGGATCATAACATAAATTCAACTTGGCATTTTATTTCAGGAATGATTAATCCTTATTTTAAACACCACTGCATAAAAACATGGCCTTTGTAATAGGTACACATAACAAGTGCCAAGCATCTTCTCAGCCACACTTACTAGGCTACCAAAGTGGCCTTTTTATGTGTTTACTCACCTTGTTCATTAAATTCTTTGCTGAGCAGTAAAAGCAGGTCCAACAGGAGACTGAAGAGGATGTGGTATTACAATCACAGTCTAAGGATGGGTGAGGTCTTTGGTTACTTATCGAAAAGTATGGTTCTGATTTCTGGTGATGGAATCCTTAAATTCTGGACAAAAGATGGTATTTCACACACCAGGTTTTCTTTGCACATTTTTTTTCTATGAGCTGCACTCTCTGCCAAAGGATATCTCTGTGTTTATTATCAAAGACACCTCATTATTATTGTGAGCACTGTAGAAAGCCCTGTTACCCAAGCTCACATTGATTTTGCTGGAGGCATAGAGACCTTTGCTGAATTTGGCTCTGCATGTCTTTTCCAGAGCTCCATTCCTATTAAAATCAGATGTACTCAGTGAGAAGAACTTTGTTTTCTATAAATTCACAAATGTTTCCAATTATTTTTTATAGGAACATGTTTAAATTGTTAAGATTATGAGACCAGACACAACTTCTTTCCTTCGAAAGAAGGAAATGAAAGATGAATCATGGTGCCTGTAGATGTGAGTAAGTAATTAATAATTAATAATTATCAAGACTTAATTAATTAGTATGTTCCTTCTTTTTATGTCTAACTGTGATTCAGTGTTTATGTGTTGGCTTCTTAGAGATTAAAAAATCCAGGTTTTGGCAGTGATTTGACAGTATGTCAGCTAATAATTCCTCTTCACACTTTCTTTTCAACAGTGCTAACTGAAATGGCAAGGTCTGATATATACATATTTTTTAAAAATGTATTTCACATCCAAGATGAAGAATACTGTCTGTATAAAAACTGAGAAATAATTTAAACCTCATATCTTCTAAGTTATTTAAGTACGTAACTCTTAGCAATAGATTTAAACATACACTTAAATGTTTTGTTGAATTATGCTCTAAATTTAACTGAACATAGGTCTAGTTCTTGGGAGCAGGAGTATTAAAGGGCGACAGCAGGCTAGACTTAGAAATTGCATGCTTTCAGAACAGCGTAGCTCAATGAAAAGAGTATACAAATAACACCAAAGCAGGGTTGTGACAAAAGCCTATGTGGATGTTGTTGGGGACTGAAAAGGAGAAGTCAGTCAAAATATTTTTGTTCTATGGCAAATATAGACCTACTGGTGCTGAAATATTTAATAATAAAATGTCCAAGATGAAAGTTGTTAGCAGTAATCTACACTTTAGTAACAAATAACCAAGGTTAATTTTCAACATGAAAATGTTTTCTCATTTTGCACTGCAAAAAAAACCCCAAACTAGTCCTTTCATGGGATTCCCTGTTCACCTTCCTGTTTGTGCTCTGCTCATTGCAGAGAAGTCTGGAACCTCAGTCCACATTCTATCCAAACACTATAGTTACCAGCTCACTAACAATCACAGAATGTAATTTTTAAGTTCCACAGTGAAATCTAAAAAACTTAATTTTTTTAATTAATTTATTAATTTTTTTGTCCCTTTATTTAAGGTTTTTTTTTTTTTTTTTTTTGGTGTTTTTTTTTTTTTAATGAGTTTGGCATTAAGTCTTACATCTAGTTTATAAAATTCAAGGATATGAAAGTGTTTGTGGGGGGGGAGGTCGAAGTTTGAGCATAGTAGTCAACTTTTCTTCCACTCCAAAAGCTGCATATTTTTATTTGCTTAAATTTTCCTGTCCCTTTTCCTTTTGCAGATCTATTTGTCTACTTGCTTTTCCTAACTGCAGGGATCTTACTGCCTCAAAGACCTCTACATTCAATTATACCTGTTCTTTGTCAGGGCTATTCTGCTCATCGGTATTACTTGAAAAAATAATATCAGGAGACAGGAGGCTGGACTTTGCTGTACTTGTTTCTAAAATTCTTCCTGAGATCAGTGAGTATTGATGCAGAACAAGCAGCATTGGAGAGAAAAGGACTTTAGCTCTGCACTGGCTTTAAAGCCCTTTCAAAGTTGCCATAACTATGCTAAGATTATGAAAATTGGATATATGACCTCTTACTCTGAGAAGAATGCACTGAAACTGCATATATGAGATCAGTTAGTAATTGTAAAGTATAGCCTAGCATAGTTTTAGGACCAGATTGTCCTGGGTTGGCCATATGACCTGTTTGTATCCCTAGTCGTCCTCTTGCTTATGCTGGACATTAAGCTCTACAGTTTTAAGTTAGTCCCAGAGAGACAGAGAGAGTGAAAGTGGAGGGAAAAAAAACCACTCACCGTTTTTCTGCAGGATGCATTTACTCCCACGAAGCAAGGCCTTGAGAGAGCAGAAAGGCTACATTCCAGTGGGACAGCGTTATCTTTTTTCATTCTCTCGGGTGTGTGCGGGAACAGCACACAGCGGAGGGTTTCCTCGGAACTTTCTTGGCTTTCTGCAGGGAGAGACTTTGTTTCTTTTGCTGTGTATTTTTTCCTTTTTTCCTCTTCCTGGGACTGGTTGGCATCGCGTGGGCCCAGGACACCAGGGAATCCCCGGGGGCCCCCCCAACTTCTACAGCCGGGCCCGGCAATCGGCCCCCCTCCCACTGGAGAACTGAACCAGACTCAGACGGACTCTGAATCTACCATCTCTTCAGAGGAAGGAGAGGTTTCATTGTTTTCATATTATCCAAATTTTTCCTATGCTTGTGAATATTCTATTTGTTAAATAAATAGTTTTTTCCACTTTTCTCTAAGGAAAATTCTTCCCGGACCTGTAGGGGGGGAGGGGTGGTTTGGAATCAGCTCTTCCTAGAGGAGACCCCCCCCCAGAGGTTTCCTCCTAAATATTTGCCCTAAACCAGGACACAGATCCACTAGTTTTTACACTTTGGGTTCAGCATATATCTGTTTGTGCAGCCTTTCATACAGCTTTTTTCCTGTGCAATAACCTCTAAATGTGCTTATGGCTTAGCATGGACCTTCCCCCTCACCCATAGGACTCCTGCTTCAGCCAAAACCTTCTATGAATACAGGAATATTAATCCTTTCATCATCTTGGCTACTGCAGTCATTGCAATGATACCCATGGACTTCAAAATTTGAACTAATTTATTCCCATAGTATCTTCATGGAGGCAAGATATTTCCCAATGTCACAGTTGACTGTTATCTGCTGCATAAAATAAGCAAGCACCAAGTTTTCACTAATTTGTGTTGTATGATTAGAGGCTCTGAGACCTTTTTTCATAATTTTTTTTCCCCAAAATAAATTACTTAGTTCTATGTAGTATTCACTATGGTTGAAATCAGCTCCCAACCTCTCTAAATCCAGCTGTGAAGGATTAGTGTCTCTGCAAATCAGATCCTTGAGCACCACTTTAGAAACCCAGAAAATGAGGTGTTTTCCTTAACCAAGTTGCTCTCAGTTTCCTTATACATGGAATATCTTTTTATCCCTTCCTGTTTCTCAAGTCTGTTTTATCAGGCCAAAGACTCCTTTACAGATGTACAGCAAGCACAGCATTGATCAAAATTCACAACAGACCCCATACCAATACAGGGATTCTAGTCTGCTCAGAGAAAAATCTGTTTTTGTTTTTTCAACTTGATCAGAGACAGTATCTTTTCCCTCAGAAACAATGGAACTTTTTTCTAGCTGGAGCCTTCTGCAGAAACACTGAACTTGGATCAGCCCTTAAGCATGGGAAATTTCAGCACCCAGGACCAGTGTCTGGAACATTACTTACCCCTTGACCTGTTGCAAGGACTTAAAGAGCAGAATTTTGTGTCTCAAACACTGTTTAGGCCACAGAAGGGCTTTTCCATGAAATAAGCACAGAATGGAATGACAGGAGGGTGCTAACTCCAAACCTGGCACTGGGGAAGGTCTGGCTGGCACATCCTGGGTAATGCATCCAGACAAAAATTCCTGCTGTTGCAAACAGCAAAGTAGGGAAGCAACTGCTCATACACATATCACAGTCAAACAACGATCACCCCAAGTTATGGGACAGTGGGAATCTGTGACCACTGATGCCAGCTCCTCCCCACCGAATATGCCTCTGGGGATACTTGGAATTTGGTCTGTTTTAAGCCACAGTGACCAGAACTTGAGACAAAATAAAGGTGGCATTATTGTCTAAGTGCTAAAAAAGCTGGGGGAGAAGAATATTTTATTGATAATGGACACAAAGAATGCAGAATTTATGCATTCCATACAAGGAAAGCCAACTCAGCAACTCTGCTGAAATCATCATCACTGCAGTAAAAGGTAATTCCGGCAGGGAAAAAGCACAACCACCAACCACAACCCATGAACTCAAGAAACCTGTGCCTTTTCTGGACTGTTTAGACAGAGAAAAATTTAGTGTTATTAGTCAGGTGTTTTAAAAATGCCATCCTGTTTATTGGCATACAAAATCCTTTTTAAATTTTTTTTTCTGAATACTGCGTTGAAGCAAGGAGGGAGTGGAGAAGAAGGTTCAGATTCCTTCTTATTAACCTGCCTGTTCAATTAGCACTCTTTTTCTTCCACAGACTGCAAACTTGTTTTGTCAGTAAACTCTGCCTCAGAGGCCTTTCAATTTTCATTGTCAGTGCAGGATTACTGATATTACTTTCTATGGGCATTCTGTGTCTCTCAAACGCCAACCATGGCTGCTGACAGCCACACTTGAAGCCTCTTAGCCTCCCTGTTGCAAAGAAAAGAGTAAATTTCATGATATCGAGTGATGACCTATGGCATTGAACTGTAGCTTAAATAATTATGTCAGTTACTCTTCCCTTACCCACCAAGGCTGCAACCCCATAAGAAGGCCCCCAAATTTGTCAGGCATGATTTGCTCTTAGTGAAGCCATGTTGGCTATCGCTCACCAACTGCTTCTTTATTTTCACTGAGCTGTAGCTTAGTTTTCAGGACAATCTTGCTGCACACAGAGGTAAGACTGACTGACCTGTAGCTGCCTGGGTCTTCCTTGTTTCCCATTTCAAAATGGGGATTACGTCATATATTATATTTAGAACCAGATTCTCACTCCAGATATGTCCTGGTGGAACAGCGTACAGTTCAATTGCTTCCCTTCACCTTGCCATTAAAATAAAAACATTTTTCCCCCTTTATTCTTAAACCTTCATATTGGCATATGTGCACCTTGATTAGTTGGCAAGTGGTCATTGGGACTTGCACCTGAAAGTAAATCAAACACCCAGAGACCTTCCCTTAGCTTTTTTAAATGAAAACTGCTGTTTGCCTTGTGGCTTCCTACTCTTTCCAGTTATTATGAAATGAAAAGCATTCTGTTACTCATGAGTGAACATGAATCAAAAATTCCATCACTTCTATCTGCTTTATCAAGATCCATGACTGACAGCAGCAATTATTTTCTTAGAATCATAGAATTATAGTCATTTAGTTTGGAGAAATCCTTTAAGATCATATAGTCAAAAAAACTAGCACTGCCAAGTCCAGCACAAATGTGTGATTCTAAGCACCATGTCTACGTGTCTTTTACGTCTCCAGGAGACCTGGCAACCAAACCAAATTATGACAACAATGATTATGTGCAGTCACATATGCATTTTTGGAAACAAGACAAAAAAGGAAGGTGTATGGCCAGTGGAAGCAAGGTCAGGTGGCATGGGAAGAATACAAAGATGTTGCTTGCCACTGTAGGGAGAAAACTGACAAGATTTACAGGCATGTTGGTCAAAGGTAATTTCTTTTTCTGCCACTTTCCTTTTCTGATGCAGAATATATTCATATTCACATGCAGGACCAAGAGCTTCTGAGCAAAGTATTCAATGACCTGAAAAAGGGTGTGACACAAAGGAGCTGCAAAATTGGAGTTCTAGGATTAGCAAAGCAACAACTGAAATTAACAGTGACTCAATGAGCTATATGTGAATTCAGATAAAGTGTAACTGTTGACAGAGAAACTAAGAGTAGGAAGATATTAGGAACCCAATGTCAGATTTAGCCAGATGTATCAACCACTACACCTTCACAAGAGATCTGATTCCAATTTCTAGATGACTCTCTATTACTTTTACACTGCCTAATTTTGTAGGAGTTTTTCATGCCTTTTCTTGAACATCCAGACTTCAGAAGTGGAAGTCTGTGGCAGCTTCATTCTGACGACTAATGGGTAGAATGAAAAAATATTCTTTATTCCATTCTGTTAAAAGGGTCTTCTTCAGATGTGGAGGGGTTCATCTTAAAAAAAAAGGTGTCCAAGGCTCAAGAGACAAGAGAAAATATTCTTAGATTACTTCTTGCCATCCTTTCTAAAGAATAACAGGACCCTGATACTTCCAGAGCCCTTAACTGTTGAGATTTGACATTTATTCCAATTTTTTCAAGTCAGGTTTCTTTCTTTTTTCTTCCACACTATTCTCAGATTTTAGAGAGGAAATGACTCTGCAGAACTTTACTCCTTCAAAGGGGGCCCAGAGATCACATGTAGGAGTTGTTAACCTCTCCTTTATCTCCCTTATCCACCGTTCTTCTTTCATATTTTGACTTTGGCAACCAGACCAAACACTTTCTAGTTAGATTTGCACTTTTTCATTTCAAAAGAGAAACTAATTTCTCTGAATAAGTTTTTCTATTTTTTTTAGTAAATTTATACTGAGATTTCAAATTATACTGACTATTATTTAAATTAATTCTAACATGTCCTTTGAGAATAAATTAATGACTATAAGTTGGGCTATCCTTTATGAAGCATCTTATGTTTTCCTGACAGAAGTTCACATCTTGTAAATGTCAATGAAGTCCTGAGGACATTATATCACAAGGACATAAATGCCCTCTAGTTCACGGGATGAAGGCTTTAAGTGGCCTTCAGAGGCACTCAAAGTCCCCTTTGTGTGATGGAACACTGTCATTTCATGTGAATGCTTGTATGTAGGAGTTGCTCTGGGTTGAATTATGAATTATTTGTCAAAATAAAATTGAATACAGTGATGGTTCAATAACCCAAATGTTTGCCCTTACCACACTTAGAACATGTCTTCCTAGCTTTGGTGTCCTAAAACCAAAAATCACAAGGATAAAAATATGTCTATTCATTTTAATTTTTTTAGTTACAATTATTATTATCTCAAGCTGAGTCTGTGGAGATATTTCAGTGACTAATGGTTTCTTAGGAAGAAGAATGAGCAAGAATATATTGTAAGAAAGAGAAGATGAGAATTTTTCCTCGTCTCACCAGCTTCTGACACAGAGACCATGGTCACTGGATGTAGTTTTCTCCCATGTCAGAGATATACAAAAGGCGACCCCACATGTAAATTAACCATGCCACTTTTGGATACTTTTTATAGTCCTTGCCTTAATCCTTAGGAGGTTTAGTCCATAATCTTCTTAAACTAAAAGGTTTTTTTACTATTCAAACAAATGTTACATTGGAAAATTGTCCTTTACAGTACATCCTTGTCTTCTGGAGGCTGTTTTTTTTTCCTGTTGCTGGTAGTCTGGCATTTTGTAGACAACACTTATGAATCCACTATCCAGTGCAATCAGTTTGCTCCAAAATTTTTGGGATATCTGTCAGCTTGATTATTGCAGGTTCATCTGTAGCAAAATCAGTCTCCTTCTCGCCTTCATTTTCTGTATTTTGTCCTTGTTTTGTATTTTAAACTGACTTTATAGCAGGAGTCCTTAGGCTTAGTACTTTTTCTTTCTTTTTCTATTGCAGAATGTCATTCAAATTGTAGTCTCAAGTTCTCAAGGTCATCCATTGCTTCCTCTGTGTTTATCTTGATCTTTGTTATTGATAATGCCTCTCAGATTTTATTCAGTGACAATATTCATTAGCATAGTCCTATTTTTTGTGGCAAAGATCATTAAAAAAATACTCATTAAGTGGCAAGATCATTTCTACACTGGCACTCTTTGTTCAGTAACTCCTGCTTTGAAACGCTGCTGTTGCAAAACGTTCTTTATTTATCTTCCATTCCCTCCATTCATATTCATTAGGAATTTTTCATGTGACATTTCTCAAGGATTTTGCTGCAGACTGTAGCATATTGTACATTTTTCCCCCCCAGATCAGTTACTTTGTCAAAGGTGCACAATATGAAATTACAACATGCAAAACTTCAAAACTACAGTAAGAATTGATATGTACCACAGAAAACAAAACATTCTAAGCACAACACAAATGTCTTTTTTTTTTTTTTTTTTTTTTTGTGACACTAGGTTATTAGGTTCTATATTCTCTGAAAATAGTTTGCTTGGTGCCCGGTATTATATTTACCAGGTTGTTACATGTCCCATAGAAGTGGAAATCTTTATTTTTGCACTTGTTAATAGGAACTAACCTGATTTCACTAAGCACAGCTGTCAGAACACTGAGACATTAGGGGAAGTACTTCTCACTACCAATAAGTTCTGAGAAGTATTTTAAAGCAAAGCTTTAATTACATTTGTCATTTCTGAGTGTCTAGCCTGAAAGCATTTAGTTTTGATGTTGCAGCATGAACACAATGCAATTATCATGCTGAGATTTTTACCTTTAAGAAAAGCAAGTGGGAGAAAATTTGAATCTAAAAAGCATGTGTAAGTAAATGAACTAGGAACATGCTGATATTGGAGATACCTTATTACTCGGAGGTCTAAATTAACTTTGTATTTCATCAGAGAAAAACAAAGAAATGTTATTTTTGTTAAGTTGAAACATTTGGTCTATAAATTACAATTAAGTTAGTAAGCTTCCTGAAAAGAAAGTTGTAGTAATGAGAGCACAGAGCTAAGTGTACTGTTATACTTAGTGTAAATGAACATTTTGTTCCTGCAAGCATCCAATGCTGTGTTAAGCCCGAGCTAGGAAATGTGTGGAGGATATAAACACATCCCCCAGTGTGCTGTACTGGACCTGTGTCCACATGAAATAATTTTTGAGTAACTGGCCCTAGCTAATTTATGGTGGATTTGTCCCATGTCTATTGAAGAAGTGGGAGGTGTTAGCAGATGAAGCACATTCAGTGAGAAGAGAGGTAGTGCCAATGGTGTTTGCAGTAAAAGGAGCACTGTGTCAACTCTGGAAACAGGCTCATTTGAGCAGATAATGGGCTCCCAGATGATGATCTGCAAACAGGTAATCCTGCTTGTCCTGAAAAACTGTCAGGTACAAAGGCATGATGGATGGGAGGGTACATCAAAACAATAAACATGTAATGGAGCTGAAAAGTTGCAACTGTTCCAGTGAGTAGATGGTGTTCTTGTTGGAGGTGATATGAAAAGAAAGAATGTGAGTGTTTAATGTCCAAACCATCCTGAGGACTTTGACTGTTCAGTTTGTGCATTTCAACAGAGGACTTGGCTTGCTTCCACATGGGAGCTGAAGATGATACAAGTAGATGCACAGTGTCCTAGAGGTGGTCCCATGGCCGGGTGCAGGAGGGAGGAATGACTTTGTCTTTATCCCATAGGCACTGAGCATAACTCTGTTTTGCATTCTGTGTCACGAAAATTTGCATTGATGCTGCTTCTTGCCACAAATCAAGAGTGTCTGCTCTGGAGGAGGGCTAAGCCCCTTTTTCTTTTATACGCTTTGTATCTTATCTGTGTTGGACCAAGTTTTTCTTTTCCTTTCCAAATTGTCATTTTGCCTAGCTGAATGAAATGTATGAGTTTTGTTTTTAAGCATTTTGGGCAATTTATATTCTTTTTGCAAGTACACAGTTTTAATCACATAAATAATTCACAACTCTCTGTCCAGACCAACCTGTAAGCCTTCTTCTACACATAATTTTAAGCCTACCTAGTAGGGGAGTATGTCTGTTCTGTACAATGATTCAACTGCTGTTGAAAGTGAGTGTGTCAGGGCAGCATGAACCTATTGTAAAGACAGTGTGTACAATCCTTGATGTGTGATAGTTCAGGTATGAGAAGTCTACCACACAGCAGGAAAGAGCTCTTTGCCTGTGTGCCACTTCGATAGTCGAACTGTAGTCAGAAAAGTGTACTCATGGCAAAGTCCCTTGTGAGGCAATCCTGAAGGGAAAAGAATTGCAGGAAGGCTGGGCATTCTTCAACAAGGAAATTCTAAAGGCTCAGAAGCTGGCCATCCCCACTGCCAAAAAAACTGTGCTGGAAGAGAAGATCAGCCTGGCTGAACAGAGAACTTTGGCTAGAACTCAGGAGAAAAAGAGAAGTTTATCATCTTCGGAAGAATGTACAGGCCACTCAGAAGACAATGATATTGTGAGGTTATGAATAGGAAAAAGCCTAGCTGGAATTTAATCTGTCTAAAACTGAAAATGGCAAGAAAAAAATACTTCTATAAATACAATAGCAACTTAAAGAGGGCTAAGGAGAATCTCTATCCTTTATAGAATATGGGAGGAAGCACAGTAACAAAGGATAAGGAATAAGATAAGGTACTTAATGACTTCTTTGCCTCACTCTTTAATAATCAGACTCCTTGTTCTCCAGGTACCCAGCAACTTAAGATGGAATAAAGGGATGGGAAGCAGAATGAAACCCCCCAATAATCCAAAGGGAAATGATCAGTGACCCTGCTACCAAACACACACAGGCAAGTCTGTGGAAGCAGATGGGATCCACCCAAGGCTCCTGTGTGGGCTGGTGGAAGAGCTTGCCAAGACACTCTCTATCATTTTCCAACACCTGGACCACTGGTGCAGTCCCACTTGACTGGAGGTTGGAAATAGGACACCTATCTACAAGAAGGGCTGGAAAGAGGATTTGGGGAACTGCAGGCCTCAGCCTGACCTTGGTTCTAGGGAAAGTCATGGAGCAGAAATGTTGGAGTACCATCATGCAGCAGGTGCAGGACAACCAGGGGATGAGGCTCAGACAGCGTGGGGCTGGATGTCCTGGCTCAGAGACATGGATGTTGCCCCATCTGGCTGGTGTCCAGAGACAAGTGGGGTGTGGTTCACAAGCGGTTCTTCAGGGCTCAGTACTTGGGCCAGTCGTGTTTAATATCTGTTTTAATGATCTGGATGAGGGAACCAAGTACACCCTCAGTTTGCAGATGCTACCAGGAGTGTCAATCTGCTGAAGGGTAGGAAGGCCCTACGGAAGGATCTGGGCAGGCTTTAGGTCTCAGGGTACCTCTCTGTTTTAATTTTGACAATTTTTGCAAGTCCATTCTCTAGCTACTGTCTCTCAACCAGAAAGCCTCAACACCCTCCCTGCCTACCGTCATCACTAGTAAAGAAGTCTCTTCCATATACAGGTTCAAGACACTGATTCACATGCTTCCCAGGTGGGCTTAGTATTTTGGTCCTTTCAATTTCCTTGCAAATGAATTTGGCAGTACCATGAGAAGCTGCTGTTTGTTCAAACCTGCAGTGCCCTTGTATAGAGTTGACTTCTGGGCTGGGAACTTAAAAGTTAGCTTGTCACGGACAATTAAAGCAAAGTCAATATCCTCTTGGAAAGTCTCTAGATCTTCCCTGTGAAATGTACCTTTTGGCTTTAGCTCACTTATTTAACAAGCTATTAGTAGTTTAGTCAAGCAGAGGAAACAACTGAACTGTTTAAATAACATTAGCAGTTTCACTGCAAAGGGATGAAGTTCAGGTGATGAAGATTGAGTCTGTCTCCTTAAGAATAAGTCAGTTCTGGAAGGCAGGAAAAAAAGAGGAGAGAGTTTAAGCAGCAGTGAACCTCTAAACAGACTTTAAGTAGTAGTGGAAGTATAAAATACAGCATGCTTCCTTTATTTTCTTCTACAAAATCCAGTTTTAGATGTAGAATGTTGAAAAAAAAGCAAAATGACCCTTACTATGTAGGCTAATAAACGCTATCAACTTATCTGCTAAACCCTGGAAAGAAATGCTTAATAAACTTAATCTCAGTATCAATAAAATATTAAATACATATTTTTTATTAATTTTTGATATACAGTTCTAACCAGCCTTTGGAATCTTCATGGCCATTTTTCATGTTTTATTCATTAATTTTTTGAATTAATGTTTGTTGGGTTTTTTGTTGTTTTTGGTTTTGTTTTTTTTTTTTAATTATTGTTTGATTTTCCTGACATCTGGATTGAGTGACAGGCATTTTCTGAACAGGAATCTCGAAGTTAGATTATTAGAGTCTTTTTGAATCCTCTCCAACCTAATGTGATTCTCCTAGAAAGGTAAAGGTAACAGGAAACACACAGCTGCACAGATTAGTTTAGCAGTGCAAGTCACTCAACATATGTGCTTTCCAGGGCCACTACTAGCTAAAAAAAAAAATCTTGGCATGAGCTGTGACAGTGGGAGCAATGCCAGAGTCCTGAGGGTTAGGGAAAGGTTTGTAGAGGTTTGTACTCAGCACTCTCTCTCTCTGTAAAGGTGTCACTTATTCCTCAAGGACCTGCTAGAGCTTTAGCTCAGGAATGGAAGCTTGCACTATGAACCAGAGGTAACTTCTGTTTCTGATGTTTTACTAAAGTTAATTTTGCAACTGACAGCAAAGTGCTGAGTTAGGTCCCCATTCAGTCTGTCTCACCTTTCTCTGCTCAGATTCGTGTTAGTTACAAGCAGCTTTTTTCAGGGAGGAAATTAAAAGAAACTGTAGATTGAAGTGATCCTAAATTATTAAGAGAGGTTTTATTCTCCCCTCATTTCACATGAACTCATATTCTACCCATCTGTGCAATGCAATCTTTTGTCTTCTAGCCAGTGCCACTGAAGAGCAGATAAGTGTTTTGGATTGTTTCCTTAAAATATGTCAGTCAGATGAGGCCAATCTAGTTCTCTTGTACCGACCTATAGGGCATATAAGTAATTTTAGTGACCTGCTTATGTGTGAACTGTTTGCACATTGAGATACATCTACATAGGCTAACCTGGTGATTTCACTAGTTTATATAATTTTAAAAAGATATATTTTTGACAATGCATTCTTCTTTGGCACCAGGCTAATGGTAGAAAATTAAGACAGAGAAAAAGCTAAAATTCATCTGAGCTTTAGAGATCCTCCTTGGTCCATGCAAAGAGTATTGTAGTCTTTTCTGAAAGTAAAATTTAGATTGAAAGATGTCATATCTGCTATTATAACTTGCCTAGTACTTTGAAATTTGGATAAAAACCTGTTGTATTAAATAAACCCACATTGTAACCTGCTCATTGTCTATACACTCTTCATATTTGCAAGGGGTCACTGAGATCAGAGTCTGGGCAAGAATACATCAAACATACCAGGGTAATTTACAAATGGTTTTCATTTTCTGCTTTCAGAAGTTTGACAAAAATGAGAAATATTTTATCTGATCAGCTTCTGAATAATTCCATATTTGTTTTACATTCTTAAGCTCCCTAATGTCCTAAAGCTTCATTTTGCTAAATTGTGTTTTCAGTTCAACATGAAAAGACAGGCCACCAAGTGATCCCTTTGTTCTATCAATTAGTCTTTTGCTCAAATTATTAAACAGTCTGACAATTTAAAGCATGTCTACTGGCTATTTTAATTTGTAAGGTTTTGCTTCCTGGTTACTGTTTTTATCAAGATTTTTTTACTAAAGAGTAAATGATTAGTGTCCAGCATTTTCTTCTAATGAAGTTACTCTACACTGTAAAAATTTACAGCTGAAGAGATTGAAATCATGTATGGTCTCAGAGTAAGAACTCAGGAGCTACTGATGACTATTTCTTTTGGTATCTCCTATTGTTTTACATTTTTTCCAAAAATCAGTTAAGAGAATATTATGCAGAATTCTCTCATAATTGTCATTATTTTTATATCCGTAGTTAAATTCATCTCCAAAATATGTCTTACTGCTTTGCTCAAAAAATCAGAAAAAAAGGTAAAATTTTCTTACCTATAAATGTCTTCTGAGATAAGAAGAAATGTCTCCTAAAATACTAAAATATTTTCTAGATTAAAGGTTTTCAAGACATAAATTCTTCCTTCTTAATGTACAGCCTTTCTTTGTGTAGAGCTCTAAGCCTGGCTGTTTTAAAGAGGTTATTTTAATTAGCTTAGCTCAGTATGTCTTTCTCTCTTTTTTTTTAGCAATTAACTGTGTTTTCAATGGTCTTTTTTCAATCCACACCTTTTATCAACAGTTATTTGAGATTCACTTCTGCATTTTGATAAAAGATTTTAACTCCCTAACTCTGATCGTTGCAATATCGCTGCAATGATCTGTAGATGACAATCTCCCATCTTTTGGGAACTGTCAGTCTGCTACTGCTGCCTTTAATTTGTGGTACATTTATATTGCTAATGTGACATTCTTAATCCTAAAATAATAATTTAAAAAAAATCAAAGTTATAAAGGTCTAAGAAAACTGTAAGCCCTTAGTTATTATCAAACAACCAGTACTAGCATTAAGGAATTAATTTCTATAGTTGTCATGTTGAAACAATGCTTTTCATGTATATGTCTCTGGACACAGAGTTCAGACAAAGTTCTTCCTTCTCTGAACACACAATAAAATAATATAGTTTCAACTGCTGTGTGCAGTGGGTACATCTGCACACATAGAACACCATTTTTCAACTCCCTCTACAAAAAGCTGGTGCATAATTTCTCATCTGTCCCAGTAACTAAATAGACTTTGGTATATTTTCAGTGCATACTGTCTGACCTTGAAGCTCTCTACCTAAGTAAGAAGACTTCAATAGGAGGTATAATTAATCAGATGGAGCACAGTGTAACCATTCTAGTTTTCTACGACCAGTTTTGACACTGAGTTAATATGTTTTGCTAGGAGAATCATATCTTCTCTGGTCAAGAGTGAAATAGCTTTTACATCTACCTATCTATCCAATATATAATAATGAAGAATCATTTAACATTACAAAGTAGCTTGGGAGCCTCAGAAGAAAGACAGAAAATTTAAGTGCAAAATATTATCTAAGAGGAACTCCTTCAAGAAATGACATCCATCACCAGTTTCTGAACTACAGCCTAAAATACACCCATTGAAGGATGTCAATTGCAGAGTGCATATTTAAAAACAAATTTCATCACATATAATTTCAGAAATCAGAAAAAAGGTCCATGTATGACAATTTGCCTCTTTAGAGACATAAGAAATTGAAAGTGTCATACTCAATAACTGATAATTTTATTGCCTATAGAGATAGCTGAAATCTTTCAGATGTGGTGATGAGTAGCATGAAAACAAAGTAGCTAAACTGATATCCATTTCTTATTGCAGATTTATTTTTGTTGCTTCAAAATATTTTGTAATGTTAAAAGTAATATTCTTACGCACAAGCTAAAATATGAAGAAAAATGGTTTTAAAATTTGTTGATTTTTTTTTTCTTTGGCTCCTTTTCCTTTCTACAGTGTGGTCTTTTTTACATGATTTTTGGGAAACAGCTGTAGTTTGGATAGACCTTGTGTTCAACATGAAAAAAAAAAAGCATTTTGACGGTATATTCAACATCTGTCAAGTTTCTTTCATATGAAAAAAATTGAAAAATATATGAGCTGAATTGGAAAGCAAAATGTGAAGTTCTTTCTGCTATTCTTGCGCACAATATAAATTGCATTGATGAAAACTCAAAGTTACTAAGATAGGCCTGCAAACCTTTCTTCTATGTTTCTATGTTATTGTTCTGAAGTTACTATATGCAAATACCATCTGCTAAACAATGGCAAGATAAAAAGCCTAAAGGAATGTGGATATAGTTAAGAAGGAACAAGAGAAATAAGGGTGATAGTGAAAAATCTTAAAATTTCTGTCTGGATGTTTGACCTTGGCTGGACACCAGTTGCCCACTGTGCCTCTCTGTCACTCCTCTCCTCAGAGGGAAAAGGCAGGGAGGAAATAAAATGAAAAATACCAAATGGGAGATGATAAGGCAGTTTAATAAAGAAAAAGCAAAGGTTGGAGATGTGAAAGAAAAGAAAACAAAATATTTTATTCTCTGTTTCCCAGCAGTGGGCAATGTCTTTCACTTCCCAGGAAGCAGAGTTTCAGCATGTCCAGTGGTTGCTCTGGGAGACAAGCATCATCATAAAAAATTCCCTGCCTAGACCCCTGTTCCCTCCACCTGCCTTCTCTTTTCTCATTGCTGCGCAGATGGCTTATGGTGTGGAATATCCCCTTTGGTCACTCAAGGTCAGCTATCCTGGCTGTTCCTCTCTCAAGGCTTTGCCCACCCTCAGCCTGCTGGTGAGAGGGGGTTGGAGAGACTGCAAAGATGCTGTGCTGGAGCCTGTTTGTCCACCCCCATGATGGCCAGGATTTTCAAAGAAGTTGAACAATGCAGTAGTAGAGTATGGAGTGGGATCCAAATGAGGTGAATTTTGTAGGGAGAGAGGTTATCTTTTACTGAAAGTGTCAGTGATACATTTTCTAAAGTGGAGGGCTCAAACTGTTCAACATATTTGTTGAGATTTTTGCTCATTTTCCAATCACCTCTTTGTCTAATTTTTATCAACATTTGTTTTTGTGAAACATGTCTATGAAATGTCTGTGATGAGGGACTTTTACCACTCTCAAGTGGTTATTCAGTTACTTTCTAAATGATTGGGGACATACCCAGGATGGTCTATGAAATCTTTCTGTGAAGCAAGGGCTTGGATGAATTTTGTATGAAACAATCATGGAATGAAATTTTAAAACTATCTGTCAAGTCTGAACCTGATGATGACTTCAGCTTTGTGCCTTATCTACCAGCTGTGGTTTTTAAGGGTATCACCAATTTTACGGGCTTTTCATGGGAGGCAGTATCTATTTTCTGTTTGCCAAGTATCTTGGAGACTCCTCTGGAACACTGGAGAGTAGGTGTAGCTACATTTCTCAGTGTTTCTTAATCTTACAATAATTTCCAACAAACTAGAAGTGTCATTGCAAGTATCAGTTAGAGATTGCTTTTCCTTCCACTAAGCCAAAATTACTTGGTGACAAATATCTTCCCACCTTATTGGTGCTAGTGCCTCCCTACTACTTTAGCCTTACTATAGATCGATAAAGATCTGCCCCCATCCCATTTAAACTCTGGTTATCCAAGAAAAGCTCTCTTCTGTACCTTGCTACCATATCATTTAGCTCTCTAACATATAAAAGTATTAAAACTGACCCTTGAAAATATGACAGTGCAGTTAACTTTGTAAGTGGCCTCAGACCAGGCAGATAAATGTGTGTGCTTTCAGGTGTATCTCAAAACAGATTTTAGTCTCAGCAATTACAAAAATAATCCTCCAAATTTTTACTATTTTTAAAAGATGAAATCCAATTTTTTGCTCAGGAGAAAATATTTTAGAATGGAATTCAGACTTTTCCTGCTTGAAGTAATGGGGGATGATTCCAGACTTCGAAAAGGTCCCAGAGATTGTTGGCAAGCTGGAAATGTTATTCATAAAACAAGTGGCAAAACATGTTTTCATCATGGCACCACTGTCCTTATAAAATGACCCTTTTATTCCTCTCAGTAATGGCATATTGCTTATAGGTTGAGTAAGAAATGAAAAGAGGAAAAAATATCTCCTGAAGCACTTCTTTTTCTCAGAAAAGGTTAAATAGGACTTATGCTTTTTTGTTTGTTTTGACTTTTTTTCTCTCCTAATAGCAAGGCAGTGAGCGTCATAGAAGAGAGATTTCTGAACAACTGTGGGGAGGATTCAATTTTAAGAAAGGCATAAGATGACAAAGATCATTGTTGCCACTTCTGGCTTTGCTGTTTCCCTCGGAGATGAATTTTGGCTTCAAAGCTGAATGTAGAGGACAGTGAGCAGTTTTATTTTCTTGGGATAGGAGCAAAACCCAGACTATTAATTTGTGATCTGCACCAGGTTTTTCTTAGTTAATCTTCCCCTGCTAACATATATTTTTCTTTTTTTTTTTTTTCTACAAGTACTCCCATTTGCATTCTGGCTGATTGGCTGAAATATAACCAAAATTTGAGAGTGTAATCAGCTCTATTCAGATGGATCCTGCTACCTGTGCATTGCTTGTTTTCTTCTATCTTCTTTGTATGTGCCTTGTTTCTTAATATGCTTCACAATAGACATGCCGAGTAGCACTCAGGCTTGATTTACATGTACAATGCATTTGTGCACAGAGGGGCAATCACAGCAAGTTTATACACAACCCATCATTAATCTGTTCAGCAGTGCATTCCCATGTTATTGTGGAGACACATTGACTTTCCAGAATCACACAGGGCAGAATTCACTGTGGTTACGAGAGCTTAGCACAAGTTTTCTTCTCTGTGATATGTGACTAATATTATCCACTTAGCATCAGGAGGCTGCAGCTCTGAAGCTCAACTTATTAGCATTTGCAAAATATATCAAAAACTTGAAGGGAAATACATTATCTGCAGAAAAAAAATGATAGAAACATTTTTAAAAAAATATCACCAAGTGAATTATCCTTTTTCATTAGGAATGGTGCTTCTCCTGTTTCTGAATGTCTGCCATCCTCACATTTTCTGAGTGTTTTCTGATCTATGGCACCTCACATTCATTTTCTTGTCTAATTTTCCAGAGTCAAACTCAGAATGTTTTCCTCAAGTCATCAAATAAAGCTAAACTGTAGTGGGAAGTGGCTGTAGCTTTAAGCTCTCAGCAGCTATTAGGAGAAGCATTAATTTTGTTTGGTAACTGTTCTATCATTCCCATCCTCAAAATCAAAAGTAACAAAACATCTGCCCCCATCACATTTTTCTGCAAGCTTTGAGCCAAACTGAGAAAACTTTATCCTGATTAAAATCTTCCAAATTCCTTTGTCTACTAGAAATAAATAATTTAATAAAATAAATTAGGTCGGAATGTTCAAAACAAATAACCTGATTTTTATAATGTAGAGATTCAGTCACAAGCTGACCTAAAATATTTCAGTGCTTTGAGAAAAGCCACTGAAAATATCTGACTTCTCCATCTTCATCTTCATTAAGAACTTTGAAATTATGCCTGCAATTCTCATTACGAGTCATTTCACCTAACTGCTGCCATGCAGAATTTAAGTCTATGAACTTCAACAACCATTCTAAATTAGTTTTCTAGGATTTTTTTTTTTTGTCATAAATGAAAAGATAATTGAACCTTTTTGATTGGGTCAGGTGGTCCCTCTCAGTCTATTTCTCTCAGTTAATTTGTAAGGAGATGTTTTGTACAGCTGATTTAGGTACTCAGGGGGTTTTCTTTTGCATATCACAGCCTTATCTGGATTGGAAAGTCTGGGACAGCTCATGGTTTATGCCATAAACTCTCATACACAAATGTAATTTCAGATGTACAGTTTAAATGCAGATTTTTTATTTTTAATCTTGACAATATTTCTCAGGTTGAATTGTATTATGAAGAAAAAAATTCATTAAAAGTAACATTATTAGATTTATGTAATTGAATTAATGTTAAGGACTGCCATGAGGAACATAAGTTCAAGAAAAAAATGGTCACCTTTCAGGAAAAATAGGAAACACCTATAAAAAGTTTATAATGCTTTTTCCATCTTACAGAATCAAGAGCTAATAAAGGAGGGAATCTTTGATAAGAGTGGTCAATGCCTTTTCCTGCTATTGACTGAGGGGAGACCTCATTGCTGTTTTCAGCATCGTCATGAAGGGAAGTAGAAGGGGAGACACTCGATTGCTCAGGGACTGGACTTGAGGAAGCAGCAGGAAGTTGTGTCAGGGGAAGTTTAGTTTGGATATTAAAAATTGTTCACCCAGAGGGTGTTTGGGCACTGGAACAAGGTCCCCAGTAAAGTGGTCACAGCACCAAGCCTGATAGAGTTTGGACATTGCTTACATGGCGTGACCCTTGGAGTAGTCCTGTGTAGGGCCAGGAGCTGGACTCCATGGTCCTATGATTTTAATTCTTTTGTTTATTTATTTATTTTTGTCAAACTTGAGGCGCATTCTCAGAAATAACTCCAGACTATTTTTTTGGTGTGATTTTCCAACTCAGTAGGTATTCAAAGTATTGAAAATAAATATTTTATTTAAAAATTAACCTCAAAAAGCAAAGCTTTTATTTCCTTCTAAAATAAACTGAAATGCATAATTTTATTCTGATTTCAGTGTTCAATTGGGGTTAAATTACTTTAGCTTCTGTGTATACCTTTAGGACTGTCTCTTGTATTTCCCGGGTCTCACCCGTTTGCTTTGAGTAACAAGTCTTGGAAATTGCATGTAGTCTTAAAATGAAGTATAAACTCACCAATAAATGTGACCTCCAGGAGAGAAAAGAAAATAGAAACATCACTCTCCTCCATACTCCATACATGGTCAGCATAGAAATTTGGGGAAGAAAGAGGTGTGTGTGTGTGTGGAGGCATTCAGAGTGATGGTGTTTGTTTTCCCAAATCACTGTCACATTTGAGGGAGTCCTGCTTTCCTGGGGATGGCTGAACTCCTGCCTGCCCCTGGGAAGTGGTGAATGAACTAGTTTTGATTTACTTGCATGAGTGTCCTGGTTTAGGGTAAATATTTAGGAGGAAATTTCTGGGGGGTCTCCTTTAGGAAGAGTTGATTCCAATCGCCCCTCCCCCTACCGGTCCGGGAAGAATTTCCTTAGAGAAAAGTGGAAAAAACTATTTATTTAACACATACAATATTTACAAGTATAGGGAAAAATTGGATAATATGAAAATAATGAAACTTCTCTTTTTTCTGAAGAGATGGTAGATTCAGAGTCCGTCTGAGTCCGGTTCAGTTCTCCAGTGAGGGGGGGGGCCGATTGCCGGGCCCGGCTGTAGGAGTCAGTGAAGATGGGGGGGGGGCCCCCGGGGGTTCCCTGGTGTCTTGGGCCCACGCGATGCCAACTAGTCCCAGGAAGAGGAAAAAAAGAAAAAATTTTCATTAAAAGAAACAAAGTCTCTCCCTGCAAAAAGCTGGGAAAAATCTGAGGAAAAAACTCTCTGCTGTGTGTGCTCGGCCAGTACCCCCACAACAGAGTGAGTAAAAAAAAAAGAAAAAGAGATAATGTTGTCTGCTGGAATGTAGCCTCTCCGTTCTCTTGACCTTGGTTCGTAGTATCCTGTAGATAAACGGTGAGTGTTTTTTTTTTCCTCTACCTTCACTTTCACTGTCTTCCTTGGACCAACTTAAAGTTGTAGAACTTAATGTCCAGTATAAGTAAGGAGACGATTGGGGATACAAACAGGTCATATGGTTAACCCAGGACATTCTACCCCTTATCCCCATATCGTCATTTCAGTACCTAGATACATATATATACAGTGTACAGCTATATACAGAAAATGTTAGTAAAATTCAGTAAATAGTGGTATTTATATACATATATACAGTGTACAGCTATATACAGAAAATGTCTCTGAAATTCAGTAAATAGTGATATCTACACATGGTTCTCACTCAACAATTAAATGATCCTGGGGCACACATCGTGTTGTTCTATCTTTCTGTATTATCTACTATGTGTAACTTGGTCCTTGAGTAAAGACAACCCCACGGATGGGTTTGTTTGTATTTGAGGCAGAGTTGACCTACACCGTCTTCCTTAACAGACCTTTAACATGTACTACTGGGACTTTGTCTCTATCTACTGTATGTAGGGACTCAGATTGGGCCGGGCCAGCTCTGTTGGAAGATTCCCTAGTGTTTACTAACTAGGTGGCCTTTGTTAAATGTCTTTCCTAATTTTTAAAAGAGCCTCCACCCAATGCTTTCAGGGTGGTTTTTAACAGTCCATTGTACCTCTCCACTTTACCTGTAGTTGGTGTGTGGTAGGGGATATGGTATATCTATTTAATACTATGTTCCCTAGCCCAGGTGTTGATAAGGTTGTTCTTGAAATGAGTCCTGTTGTCTGACTCAATCTTCTCAGGGGTACTATGTCTCTAAAGGACTTGTTTTTTTAAGGCCCAGGATGGTGTTCTGGGTAGTGGCATGAGGCACAGGGTAAGTTTCTAACTACTCTGTGGTAGTTTCTACTATTGTGAGTATATAGTGTTTACTTTGGTGTGTCTGGGGTAGTGTGATGTAATCAATTTGCTAAGTCTCTCTATACTTATATTTGGACCAGTGTCCCCCATACTATAGGGGTTTTACTCGTTTTGTCTGTTTAATGGTTGTATATGTTTTACAATTATGGATTACCTGAGAGATACAGTCTATGGTTAGATCCACCCCTTGGTTTCGTGTTTATTTATAGGTGGTATCTTTACCCTGATGACTTGAGGCATCATGGGCCTATCGAGCTAGGAATAATTCTTCCTTGTGTTTTCAATCTAATTCTATATTTGATACTTCTATCTTTGTAGCCCGATCTACTTGTTTGTTGTTCTGGTGTTCCTCATTAGTCCGGCTTTTAGGGACATGGGTATCTATATGGCGGACTTTCATAGGCAGTTTCTCTATTCGTGTAGTGATGTTTTTCTACACTTCAGTAGCCTAGATTGGTTTTCCCCTACGCTGTTAATTAGCTTTCTTCTACTTTTCTAGTTATTCTCACAGAGTATTGGTTACCATCTATGAATCGGTGTAGAGGTAGAGTTTTGGCTACTTTTCTCTTTTAGTAATGTCTAGGGCCAGTTGAATGGTTTTGAGCTTAGTTAGTTGACTTGATCCACTTTCTCTTTTAGTAGTTTCTGTAACTTGTTGAATGGGGTTCCACACAGTTGTTTTCTACTTCTGTTTTATCCTTACAATACGACAGGAACTATCAGTAAAAAGAGTGCAGCGTGTGTTTTCTGCTGGTAGTTGATTGTATGGTGGAGTTTCCTTAGCCCGTGTCACTTGTTCTTGTTCCTCTTCATTAGTGAGATTAAAGTTTTTACCTTTAGGCCAATTTGTAATTATCTCCAAAATCTCAGGGTGATTTAGGTTTCTAATACGGGTGTGTTGTGTTATGAGGGTAATCTACTTTTTCTATGTAGCACTGGTGGCATGGTGGGTAGATGGAATCTGTGTTTTGAACATCTACCCCAGTACTGGTAGTCGGGGTGCCAGGAGGAGTTGTGTTTCAGTGTTAATGACCTCTGAGGCGGCTTGGACTCTTTTATAGGCTGCTAAGATCTCCTTCTCTGTCGGAGTGTAGTTGGTTTTGGACTTTTTGTAACTTCGACTTTAGAATTCCAGTGGTCGGCCTCGAGTCTCTCTAGGTACCTTCTGCTAAAGGCTTTATGACAGACTGTGGTTCCCGGCTGCAGAGTAGAGTACGTTCTTTACATCTGGTCCTGTCCTGACAGGGACAAGTGTTACCGCATGAGTGATTTCCTGTTTGATCTGGGTGAAAGTTTGCTGTTGTTTAGGGCCTCACTGGAAGGTGTTCTTCTTGTGGGTAACCAGATAAAGAGGAATTACGATTTGGTTGTACTCGGAAATATGTATTCTCTAAAAGCCTATGGTACTTAGGAAAGCTTGCGTTTCCTTCTTGCTGGTCGGTGGAGACATTGTTGAAATCTTGTTGATAACCTCGGTGGGAATCTGGTGTCGTCTATCTTGTCACTTCACCCCCAGGAACTGGATCTCCCGAGTAGGTCTCTTAACTTTGCTCCTTTTGATGGTAAAACTAGTTTTTAGGAGGATCTGGATAATCTTTTCTCTTTTCTCAAACACTTCTGCTGCTGTGTTCCTTTATACAATGATATCATTAATGTATTGTAGATGTTCTGGATTCCTTTATACAATGATATCATTAATGTATTGTAGATGTATCCTTCTTTAGGGTAGCCTGGATTAGTCTATGGTAGATTGTGGGACTGTGTTTCCACTCTTGGGGTAAACGATTCTAGGTGTACTGCACACCCCTCCAGGTGAAAGTAAATTGAGGCCTGCACTCGGCTGCCAAAGGAATGGAGAAAAATGCATTTGTAATGTTAATAGTGGTGTACTACTTCGTTGCTTTGGACTCTAGCTCATATTGGAGTTTCAGTATGTCCGGTACAGTAGTACTTAATGGTGGAGTCACTTCATTCAAGGTACGATAGTCTACTGTCAATCTCTATTCTCCTTTCGATTTGCGCACAGGCCAGATAGGGCTGTTGAAGGGTGAGTGGGTTTTGTTGACCACCCTTTGGCTCTCTAGTTCACGAATCAGTTTATGGAGGGGAATCACAGTATCTCGAGTTGTTCTGTACTGTCGGTGGTGTACTGTTGAAGTGGTAATTGGCACTCGTTGTTCTTCTCTTTTCAGAAGCCTAACTGTAGAGGGATTTTCTGATAGTCCAGGCAAGGTACTCAATTGTTTAACGCCCTCTGCCTCTACAGTAGTTATCCTAAAAGCCCACCTGAGTCCTTTTGGGTCTTTGAAATATCCATTTTGGAGATAGTTTATTCTCAAAATACATGGGGCCTCTGGGCCAGTTACAATAGAATGTTTCTTCCACTCCTTTTCAGTCAGGCTCACCTCAACTTCTACCACAGTCAAATCCTGTGATCCTCCTGTCACACTAGTAATAGAGACAGATTTGGTCTCTACATATTTTGATGGAATTAATGTGCACTGTGTACCAGTGTCAACTAAGGCCTCATATTTTTGTGGTTCTGATGTGCCAGGCTAACGAATTTACACAGTCTAAAAAACATGGTTTTTCCTAGCCCCTACCTGGCTAGAGGCAGGGCCTCCCTAAGTCTGGCCATTTTTCTTTCTCTGGGTATACATCTTAGAGGTTCCTTCAAGGGGATCGGACATGTTGTCGTCATCATACCTGGCAGTTTGGCCATGGGTAATTGGAGTTATTTCCTTTCTGGTGGAACTTCCTTTCTGAGTCTTGTCTTCTTTCAATTCACGCACCCGTTGTGTCAGAACAGATGTGGGTTTTCCATCCTACCTTCTCATGTTTTCCCCACAATCATACAGGTAAAACTACAGCTTACGTCGTGAGGGGTACTTTCTCTCCTCTGGGGAACGTCTACGTCTGGTAACCGAGCCTCTGACTTGTATTGTGCAGATTTGGAGAATCTCATTTCTAAGTTCTTTGTGGCTCTCTGCTATTTTCTGTAGTTGTTTTTCTATAGTTGTGATTCTTGCATGTGTTGGGCCACACAGAGTATCTCTATATGTTCGGAGTTTCCTCGTCATCTCTGTTACAGTCGCCTCTCTCTCCTCCCGCATCATTAGGGTTAAAGAAGACTGGTATTCTTGTGGCCCGAGGTGTATAAGTTTTCGCTACATTTTGGGTGTACATGCTATTAAGTCTGGATTATTAGGCGTATCTGGATTCTTTGTGAAAACTAGCTCTGCCACAGCCATTTCTCTCAAGCGTTGAATCCCTTGTTTTATTGTCTTCTACTGGGTTTGTTGTATATAGAGATCGTCTACACACATGTATTTGTGTGCCACAGCTGCCAAGACTCGTGACCAGAGACTCTTAGGGAGAGTTCCCTTTACTGTTTCCTGGTTAATAACTGGTTCATGTGACAGGTGTCCCAAATGTCTTGTTTCAGTTCCGTCTAGAATTGTAACGTCGTCTGCGGCATCCTAAAGACGGACTAACTAACTAATTATAGATTCATCAGGGTGTCGAGTGTAATCTTTTCTTAGACTATGAAGGTCCTTCAGGGAAAAGGAATCGATAGTGTCTCCTGCCCTTGAGTTAGATTTTATCCCTGAGGGTCCTTCCCCCCCCATCGCCTGCCCGTGAGGGTCCTTCTCCTCCATTATCCTCATCATCATCTACTGGTCGATCTGTTTTGGTTTTGGCCTTCTTTCCTGCAGCAGCGACTGCCAATGGTTTAGGCTTACTATTTGGTTCAGGTACTGGCTTAGGTTCAGTGTCTGGTTTAGTTGTAGCCTGGGGGACTTGGGCTGCTTCACTTTCTTGGCCCTGTGTCTCTATCTGTTGCCCAGTTTCACTTTCCTGGCCCCTTGCCTCTATCTGCTGTCTAGTTTCACTTTCCTGGTCTCTTGCCTCTATCTGCTGCCTTACAGTATCCAGTAGTGTGTGGTAAGTATATGCCAGGGCCCAGCTTATTGTAATGATCCTTTCCTCTTTAGAACCATTATTACACTTCTCTTTCAGATATTTGGCCACCCTAGTTGGGTTCTGTATTTGGTCATGTGGGAAGTCCTAAGTTATGGGTTCTGAGAACTCTTTCAAGATCTGGCCTATATTCTTCCATTCTCCGCACCACTTTGGATGTTCTACAACTGGGTCAGGTGTCTCCTCCGTCCCTCTGCGTCTATTATCCTCAGCCTCTCTGCGCCTATCATCCTCAGCTCCTCTGCGCCTATCATCCTCAGCCTCTCTGCGCCTATCATCCTCAGCCCCTCTGCGCCTATCATCCTCAGCCTCTCTGTACCTATTATCCTCAGCCGCTCTGCACCTATCATCCTCAACTTCTCTGCGCCTATCATCCTCAGCTCCTCTGCACCTATCAGTCCTCATTCTAGAAAAGTTGTAAACCGTATAGAGTAAATTCACTATCTGAAATATCAGCAAAAACATCACCGAAAGTATCAGCCAAGGGGTTTCTTTGGCACCTAGGGGAAACTGAACATTTTCAAAAAATGACGTAATAGATGATGTAACAGATGATGTGACAGATTGAAAGGGGAAGAGGAAAGGGAAAGGCTGGGAAGCCTCGTCCCCACCGTTAAGGGATTGGGTGCCATTATCAACAAACCCCCAGAACATGCCACTGAAACTAGGATACAAGGTGGGAAAGAAAAACAACAGACTATAAATAGCTCGAATAATTCCTAGTAGGTTAGCTACACTCTCTCTATAAATCAGTATCACCACCCCCAGCAAAACAGCAACTTTAAGCCGTACCCCGCAATGGTAAAAACTCCGTGCCAAGAACAACAGTGAGTAACAAAGCCAGCCTAGGAACCAGTTAGCTGCTCTCAGGGAGAGGTACATTATAAGCTCAAACAGCATGGCTACTGAGAGTAAGCACAACCAAGATACAAATCAGTACAAGTTTTTTCCACTTTCTTGAGCCTCACCTTGGGCGCCAATTTTATTTGTCCTGGTTTAGGGTAAATATTTAGGAGGAAACCTCTGGGGGGTCTCCTCTAGGAAGAGTTGATTCCAATCGCCCCTCCCCCTACCGGTCTGGGAAGAATTTCCTTAGAGAAAAGTGGAAAAAACTATTTATTTAACACATACAATATTTACAAGTATAGGGAAAAATTGGATAATATGAAAATAATGAAACCTCTCCTTCCTCTGAAGAGATGGTAGATTCAGAGTCCGTCTGAGTCCGGTTCAGTTCTCCAGTGAGTGGGGGGGCCGATTGCCGGGCCCGGCTGTAGGAGTCAGCGAAGATGGGGGGGGGGGGGGCCCCCGGGGGTTCCCTGGTGTCTTGGGCCCACGCGATGCCAACCAGTCCCAGGAAGAGGAAAAAAAGAAAAAATTCTCAGTAAAAGAAACAAAGTCTCTCCCTGCAAAAAGCCGGGAAAAATCCGAGGAAAAAACCCTCTGCTGTGTGCTCGGCCAGCACCCCCACAACAGAGTGAGTAAAAAAAAAAGAAAAAGAGATAACGCTGTCTGCTGGAATGCAGCCTCTCCGTTCTCTTGACCTTGGTTCGTAGTATCCTGCAGACAAACGGCGAGTGTTTTTTTTTCCTCCACCTTCACTTTCACTGTCTTCCTTGGACCAACTTAAAGCTGCAGAACTTAATGTCCAGCATAAGCAAGGGGACGATTGGGGATACAAACAGGTCATATGGTTAACCCAGGACAATGAGCAACATTAGCTTTAGTTCTTCAACTATCTTTGTCTTGGTGTATGAGCTTTCACCCATTTACACTTCTGATTCTCTCCCCCATCCCACTGTATTTTCACAATCATGCCATTGGTTGTGCAAGGTTTAGCTGCTGGCTGGGATTAAACCATGACAGTACCCTAGACATCTCCATCTTCTAGATATAACTGGGCAACCATATCTTCTTGAAAGTGAGTAAGGTCTCTCCATGTCAATGTTGGATCATATGAATTGTTGAAGAGCTAAGACATTTGGTGTATGCATTGGAGTTTACATATATACATCTATATGCAGGTATCCCTATTTAGAACTGATTCCCACATAAAGTTTCCACAAAATAAAGGATCCTACAATTTATGGACTGTGGCAACTGCCCTAACTCACCTAATATCTATTAAAACTGTTCTAATAGTGATCCTCTTTGTACTTCATCTCAGCTGAGGAGGTTAAACATTCTCCAACAACATAATAGCATAAAGGTTTTCTGAGGACATTGGCAGACAGTGGGTGGAATCACAAAAGAAATTATTTCACCACTACAAAGACAATGTCCAACTGAGCATGCCCAGAACACCTTGTACTTATGAATTTGTAGTTTCTTTGCAAAACCTGGACTGCTGTTTAATCTTCAATGAAATGTTTTTACTTTTTTAGGCAAATTTCTCATTTTAATAATTTTTCAAAAATTCACACTCTGTCCTGCAGTTCTGCCTTTGAAATTATCTGCTGCGAGATGACAACATGAATTTCTCTGTAGTTGTCACAGAGGATTTAAATTATTGATGAATTCTATTCTAATTGTATTAATATTGGCTCAATTTGCATCCATTTTACTCAGAATGTCACTGGGCATTCTACCTCAAGGGAAAAATAGTGACCAATTTTCTTTGAAAAAGACAAAAAAACCTAGTATGTCTACAGAAGATTTCTTTTAGCTTCAGAGTCTGGTTCTTTAAATATAAAGTTGGAAAATTGTCCAAAGAGCACTACTAGGTTATATCACAATGACAATTTAATTATCCATTCTGAACACAAATACATCTATCACTAAATGGAGGAAAATAACCATAAAGGTACTATGTGAATCCTTGGCTCTGAGAAATCAATAAAAGTTTTACTCCTGACCTCACTAGGGACAAGATTTTCAATGCAGCATTTTCTAACAGTAGCAAAGGAACAGCATGGAAGGAAAACAGACTCTCCTGGTACCCTAAGAATAGCTACAAGTGGACCAGCCATGTATCAGCTTCTGGATAAGAAGACAGATGTTTACCTTCCCCTTTTAATAACATCCCAGGCTTGATAATTTTGAACCTACATAATTTTTAAAGCAAGCTGGCAGCTTGGTTTTTGCTGGGTGAGAGAAATTCTCTCAGGTAAGGACCTGAAATTAGGGTTTCCATTCATAAGCAAAGGGAAGCAACTACATAAAAATTACATGAAAATAGAAGAGAAAGTGAAAATCTTATTTCCCATTTCTTTTTAAGCTTCTTGAACTTTCCAACCAGCTGTAGATGGCAGGTGTTTTGGGTCATGCTTCATTTCACTCTAGTGACTATGAGAGAAAATGGTTTATTTTCAGCAGTGCTAAGTGGCTGTGGAGCCAATTACTTCAATAGGCTCTCAGCAACCCTGTGAATCAGGCCAATTTTTTAGGCCCTATATCATCAGCTTCATGTCTTGTCCAGTTCTCTAAAACTCTTCAGCACATAGCAACCAAGAAAGGATAATAAAGGACACAATCTCCTCCAATAGTCTGCACAGTAATACACTAAAAGAAGGCATTCAGTTTGTTAAGAATATAGATATATTTCACAGTGTTGCTTAAGTGATTCTTCCCCCGCATACTGCTCATTTAGCCACTTCTAATCTTTATTAGACAACTTTTCTATGCTTACAGCAATAAAAAAGCCATTTCAGCTAGGTGCAATTTTGAAAAGATTTTGCTGATGCATTGTTTTTTAAGCTTGAAACTAATGGCTTTAGACTTTTACTTTTAAATGTGGATCTTGGAAAAGAATAAGTAAAATCATGTGTCACAATAAGAAAATCCAAAAGGAAGAGTCAAATATAAATAAAGTCATGCAACAATTTTGATCTGTGCAATCTAGACAGTCCAAAGGATTTGTTTTGAATCACCTGTATTTTCCAGCACAAGGACAACCTATACTTAACTGGCATCAAGTCAAAATGCCTCTTCCCTGGAGCATTAGTCTTTGGTTCTAGCACACTTAATTGAAAGTGATCTAATGTTAGATGTTTGAGTGTTTGTTGACAGCAAAACCAATAATCCACTGTACCACAGAGAATGAGATGAGTCTGGAGACAAAAGCGAAACAGTTTCAACGTCATCATCAACTGGTACGTGGAATAGAATATTTTTTATTCACTGCTGTGGGTAGCTAAATAAGGGCTATATGTAAAAAAATTATCTATATGCAGATATTACTTGCTAAAATAAGTTATTTTCACAATATGCTTTTTTGTATGGATGTTTTGGTTTTAATTCAATTATTTTTCAAGCGTATTTATGCCTTCAAAAATGCAAATAAACAGAGACATAGGCACAGAGCTTGTGAGGCAGTGCAATGATCACACATAGAAAATTATAACCAGAAAACTTTGTTGGGAAATAAGTAGGGAAGGTTGTGGTCAAAATTAACAGAGGTCAGCTGGAAATGCATTTCCTTGAAAAATTTTCAGTGTTATTTAAGTTACTTTAGAATGCCTTATAATATAGGAAAAACGGTATTAGATAATTTCTGAGAGTAGTCAGCCTTTCACCTGTCATCTTCTCATGTCTGACTTCCCTCAGCCACGTTAACTTATATTTTACCCTCTAAATTCTTGAGAAGTGAAAAGCCAAATAATCTACCTCTTGATTATTAATTATTTTGATAGGATTTCAATGTTAAGATTCAAGACTTATCATTATTTTGTCCTAAATGACTTTTTGTTAGACTCTTTTTCTTTCTTGGAAAGAAATTATGACATTATAAATTTGTCTTCTAATCTTTTAGTCCTTATAAACCCTATTCTTGGATATTTGGATACATATTTAAGCACATAACTTCGTAATATGTGTAAATAAGAAATATTTCAAGACTCTACTTAAACACATCATAACTATATTAAAGTAAAAGTTAAGATTATTATCTACTGATAATCTATAGAATGTTTTATCTCTTTTTTTTCTTATGCCTTTCTATCTAACAAGCCTCAAAACCAAAGTTTGAATTTGTAGAAAGAGTCAAAAAATGAACAATTTACAGAAAAAAATAAGAATAAAAAGTAAGAATAAGAAATTAAAATGCTTTGAGATTTATAACTTTAATGTATTTCTTTCTTGTTGCCAAGGTTCTTTATTTCTCTCGTGGATAATTTTTAACAATAGAGGATGCCAAATTATTTGGAGTTCAGATTTCTTTTGAAGTAAAGTAATGGAAATCCCTTAAATATGGGAGCTATAACCTAAAGAGATGTCAACATTACTTCATCAAAAGGCCTTTGAAGAATCACATGGGTAAACTAGTGTAATGTTATTTTGTCCATTCAAAGGATTAACCTGGCACAAATATTTTTTATTCTGTTACTTTACTTACCATACCATCCTTTTTTTTTCAGAGGAAAACTGCCTACATGGTGTAGCTACATTGTAAAATCAAAATGTTTCTTGGCCTAGAACAATACACCCTTTAGAGAGTAACAGAGTTCAAATGAGACGGAACATGCTGTTTCTCCTCTTGTGTCGGCACACCTGCTACTCCAAAGTGCTCAGACCTCTGAAAGAGTTCCTGTGGGGCAAATGCTTGCAGCAATGAGCAGAGGTGTATGCTACTAGCCGTAATATTTTAATTTCTTGGCTTCTCTGCTTAGGGAGCTTCTGTCTCTGGTCAGTTGAAGTTGGATCCTGAGTGGTACAGATTTCTTGGAGTGGCAATCAGAGAGGCAGAGAGGAAAGTGCATTCGATTTGAGGGGCTGCAGTGAGAGCAACTGATGTACTCTGTGTGAGCATCTAATATTCAGCCTGGCTAAGAGAGCCAAGAATCTTCCATGCATCTGCATTTGTAAGCACAGACTTGTGCACAGACCTGGATATGGCTCAGGAGAAAGATGAGGCTGACGAATTTGTTGGCCAACAGTCAGTCATCCTGCAGCTCTTCATCAGGAATCGGAGTTGGGAACTCATTCTGCGTGCAAGGTTGCTATGATTTTGGCTGTCAGATACAGGAAGGATGCCTCCATTCAGAATGAGTGATCTCATCTCTGGTGCTCAGTCCAAAGGATGAGGGACATTTTAGGTGATTTGCGATTGCATTATGTTGACTATTCTGAGAGGTGCTTAGAAACATTGCAGTTTGCATTTTGATGGAGGAGATCACCTTTTCTCTTCTGGACATACTGTTCAACTCTTTCTACTCTTGCCAAAAGGTTTTTGTTCATAAAAGGCAACAGCTGGACATCAGTATTTTTTTCTTCCTGCATGCGTAGTAATAAAATGAGAGGGGCATTGAAGATTGGATCTGCACACATACAGAGAACCACTAGAGGCCATCATATATCTCTCTCTAGAAGCACTAATGGGTTTAACTTTAAATGCATAACATTAACACAGAGAAACCTGTTATATCCACAAAGGTAGAATGGCACTGCTAGAATCTCAGATATGGAAAGGATAAAAGTGCAGGCTTCAATGGACATAGAAAAAGAATAATTTAAATAAAAAAAAAAAAGAAGAGAGGAGAAGGAGACATTTATAAAATATTTTTAAGGAATTAAGACAGGAAGCAATTCATATGATTTTACTTTACTAACAGCTATAAGAGAAGGAGAAGCAGTTTCCCTGCATTACAAGAGTGAGAGAGTCCACTTCAATTGCTTGTGAGCAGGTGGTTGCAGAAGAAGTGTTTTTCACACATTAACAGCAAAGTCAAGTGTCTGTGTGCAGTTTGGTATCCAGGTAACATTGCCAGAATAATTCCTTTCTCAGAACTAAGAATTAAACAGTATGGCTTTGACCTCCAAATGTGTTTGATGGCTCACAGCAGGCTTCTAGTTCTTTGCATCTATTACAACAAATTATCTGGCATAATTTGTCACATCTATTTGTTTCCAAGGAAAACATATTAAGGTACAATTAAAATGAAAACTTCAGTGTAAACAAGGAAGAGTATTTGTACTTTGTAATGAATTTATAAATCCTATAATATTGTAATCACACTCTGTCTTTCCATTTGATCCCATTAAAGTCAACATAACTTTGATATCAGCAGGAAATTCATCCATTCCTTTGCATTAGTACTTTCTCATCTCTGGCTAATTTTTTATATCTGTATTACTGTAATGCCTTGGAGTCATCTTCTATGGACAGAGCTTCCACTGTGCTGGGCAAGAACATGATCTAATGGTTAAACTGTAAATATTGATATATTTGCCTGTGTTAGAACTTCCTTCACTGAATGTGTAATTGCAATTCTCTTCTAATAGAATAGAATAATGTCAGACTTATGCTTACCCTTTACTATCATGAAACCCCACATGGAATACTACCTCCAGTTCTGGGGCCCCAGCACAAGAAGGAGATCAACCAGCTGGTGCAAGTCCAGAGCAGGACACGAAGATGATCAGAGGGTTGAAGCTCTGACCTATCCTATGGCAGGCTGAGAGAGTTGTGGCTGTTCAGGCTGGAGAAGAGAAGGTGTCAAGGAGACCTCAGAGCAGCTTTCAAGTACATAAAGAGGGTTACAAGAGAGCAGGAGAGGTTCTTTTTACAAGGGCATGTAGTGACAAGGCAAGGGGTAATGGCTTTAAATTGAAAGAAGGAAGGTTTAAATTAGTTACTAGAAAAAATGCTTCACTACTGGAGTGGTGAGACACTGCCACAGGTTGTCTAAAACAGCTGTGGATGCCCTATCCCTGGAAGTCTTCAAGGCCAGGCTAGATGTGGCTTTGAGTGACGTGGTCTGGTGAAATGTGTCCCTGCCCACAGTAGGAAGGTTAGAACCCTCTTTAAGGTCCCTGCCAAACCTTTCTATGATTTTATTATGTGTATTTATATGAGATGGCTGAATACATAGAAGAATGTTATTAATGATCAAAGACGCTGAATGCAAACAATACTCGATACGGAGAAAGAGGATCATGAGTTTGCACAGTTGTGTTAGTGCAAGGGCACCTTCTTCCATTCAGTGTTAGTTCATGTTTCTGTCTGTCCATGAGTCTATCAGTGCATCTGCAGCTTATTGTGTGATTACTGTGATGTTTCCTTAAATACAACACTAAGGTCTTTCTAACTGAACTATTTTATCCTATTAATGCTTGCATTGACTTGAACTACAATTATTGCTTTGCTTTTTAAAAAATAAGTTCAAAATTCAGGAATAAATGTAGGTATAAAGTACAGATTCTGGTTCTTTAACTTATCAGAAGATCCACCCTGCTCCCATACTAACCAACGCTATAAATTGAATCCACATCAGAAATCCAGATTATGGAGTTTGACTAGTATCTGAGAGATATTTCTTATCACACAGCTTCCAGTGATATTATTAGCACTACTAATACAAGTGCCTTCTCAGTGTTGGAAGAGGGCACTGCTCTTCAGTATGAGTAAGACTGCCAGAAAATGTAAACAGGTCCTGTTCAAATATTGCTAAATGGTGAGGTTTCCGTGTAGCAGCATTAAGATGTTTTTTCTGAATTCCATCTAAAGCAAGTTTTAACTTGTCTTGTTCTTTGCAGACATATCGGAAAAGTAGTCTCTGGCAGATCAGAGTGCCTCTCGGGATCAGTTATTGTTCTGAGACTGGCATCTTTCATGACCAGCTTGCTCAAAGCCTCATCCGACCTAGTCTTACACACTTCCAGGGAAGTGTGTAAGACCACAACTTTTCTGGGCAGCTTGTGACACACAGCCTCATAGTGAAGAAGTTTTTCCTTTAATCTAAATCTACTCTCAGTTTAAAGCCACTGGCTCTTGTGCAATCACTTCATGCTATTCTCAAAAGTTCCCCTCTTATCTTTCTCATGGGCACCCTTTTGGTTTTGGAGGGTTCTAGAAGGTGTCCCCAGAGCCTTCTTTTCTCCATGTGTTTATGGGATGCTGTGTCAATTTTCCTACTGCTACATACAGTTTCTATGCCCATATTAATCCTAGTTAGGAAAAAACCTCCCAGTTAACACTGATTCACAGACAAACTTTTGACACAAACACCTGCTTGCTTGTTCCTTGCAGTGTCTACAGGGTCCATCCAAGTTCTTGGTCTCTTGAAGTCTATTTTTAAATCTTCCTCCTGTCTCTTCCTGTTGCAAAAATATTACTTGCTTGGGTACACTGGCTGGGAAAATCTAGCCTTTCAGTTAGCCCTTGCCACTCACAAAGGAACAGCTTACTTACAAATTGTCTTCTGGATTTAGTAAGATCAGCTTGAAAATCAACTTTTCCTTGATCCTGCTTCTTACTGGGGGTTACCGCAGCCCCAGTTTGCATGATTTGTCACTTTCTAGTCTGTTTCAATTTTAAAAAATGAAGGAAGGAAAAAAAGAAAAATTTTTAAAAAGCCAATAGAGTCCAGAACTTAGCATTTAAATTTGCTGAGCAGTTTTAATTTCTTTTAGTTACTGAGCTAGCAGACTGGAGAGGGTGCAAGGTCTGCAAGTGGAAGTGACCAGCAACCAGCAGCTGTGAGGGCCAGTAACCTCTTTAGTCACACATCCAAACCAGGGAAAAAATACATTAATTTCTTACTCAGCTTGTTTCAAGGACCTCAGTGCACTCATATAATGAAAAATGTGCTTTTCAGTAGCGTGCTCACTCCCTCCATTTGCTGTCAAGTTTAATCAAAGAAAATTATATCCTTCTGCACCATTACAGTACAAGAGTTAAACAAATAAAAATTCAGGTGAATACCAGTCCTGTGCTTCCATAAAGTGAATATGTATTTGGAATATATTTTGGTAGACTTTGTCTCTTGCTTTGCTTAAAGAGTTATATTTACTTATCTGTTCCTTATATTTTTTATTCCTCACTGCTTCAGAGGCAGCACAGGATTGTTGTTGCTTTCTTCTGTGTTTTTAAAGTTCTGTATTTAGCTTTTTTTTTTCTTTTTAAATTATTTCATTTAGCATCAATCTGTTTTGATTAAAAGGCCTTTAGCATCCCCCTTGTGTACTCATTCTGCACTTGCTCTGTATTGGTTTTTAGTATCATGTTTAATTATTGCTCTGTATTGTTCTCTATCCTGGTATTATTTTAATTAAGTTGACTTAAATTACAAGGTTCAATACTTACACTAGAAGTTAAGGAGCAGGGAGGAAGTCATATTCACTTGATCTGTTCCAGGTCTCACCTCTCCAGACTTCAGAAGCCTCAGTTCTGTTCACTGGGTTTGTACATTGCCTAAACATTCTTGCAGAGTAAGCGGTGCTGCTCTGCGCCAAGCGAACCCGGCGCTGGGGAGAGCAGCCCGTGAGGAGCATTAGGCATTTCAGCAGGGCAAAACAGGCAAAAGGCTCAGGCCACAGCTGATAGCCACGTTGGGTGAAGGGCTCTGAAAGTAACTGGTGAGAAAGCTGCTTTGCTTTGTAGATTCTTCCAGTGGCTCGGGAAATTTCTTAGGAAATCAAAGAGCAGCTATTTTAAGCCTATTTCAGTCTGAAGGCTTTCAGCTCATTATTCTTTCCTCCCATGAGTATCCATTCTATGCTTCAGGAGGACAATTCAGTGTTCCAAAATTTACAGCCCATATCGGCTGCTTCTCTTTACACAGAGACATTCTCTGTTTGATATTTTGGGGCAATTATGTTGTTTTTCATATTAAAAAAACCAAATCACTCTTAAAAGAAGTCACTAAACTTCCAATTTTACTAGAGCTGCCAGCCCATCAACCTGATTGTACACCTACTTTCTGGCCATCTTTTATGCAAATGCGTTTCCAGAGTTACTCACAAAACAAAGTGGGCAAGCATACTGTGGTAAAAAGCTAATATTTTAGGATCTCAGACTAGATATCAATCCTGAGGTAATCAAAGTTTTAGCCACACCTAGTATTAAATACTTTCAAGTTCCATAAATGCTTTTACCAATTATAATAAATTGTTAATAAATCATCCTACCTCTCAACCCTTAAAATATTATTAAATTGTATAAGCCCAAAAGTTCTGTTTTTAACCAGGCTGTTGTTTTACCCTTGGTATTGTAGAAGTACTCAAACTCCTTCACAGAAGTTCTCTGAGAAGTATTCTCAGAGTTCCTACAACCCCTATTTATACTCTTTATATCCCAAATACAAAAGGAAAAATACAGTCTCCCAGTCCCTGTTCTTGGGTTAGGGAAATTAAATAATGGAATCTTGGAGTGATCCTCAATGTCAGAGTGAGAATCTGAGGCAAACCCAGTACTGAATACATCTGACTCCTGATCCAATAAATTAATTATCAATTTAATAACTGATACAATGTAAAAGGGTAAACTGGATAGTCCATTTAAGTATTCCCTTAAATCCAAATTAGAATATTAAAGAAAATATTTTTGACATGGGAAACCATATTCCAACTCTCTTGTTTACCATTTGAAAGACATAAATGCACCATTCATCATTGCTCTGCATCTCAAATGATCAGCTGAGGACCAGTGTTGTTTTCTGTTATGCTAAAGCTCACATATTATCATTATAAAGATCAGTTCATCTTAAAAATGGGATAAATATGCCCAGGAAGGGTGGTTTTGTAGTTCTGGATTGCTTTAAATACACGTCTTGTAGAAATAATCAACTGGCCACTGGAAAAAAATTCTTCTCTTAGATGTGACCGTGAATTTTAGCTGGTGTTTAAGAAATGATTCAACTAGATTAAATTAATGCCAGTAAACATCCTCCACTGAGACAACAGGGGAGAAGAGCTGCATTACACTGAGGGAATATGGGAACAGAGTGTGGAAGGAAAGGATATTGTCCCACAGTGGTATATTGACTTCTGCAAAGAATTAAAAATGTTGAACTGTTGCTCTTACATGTGTTTCTTAAGTGAATGCAAAATCATTATAGCTGTCTTCCAGCAGTGACTACAAAATCATTATAGCTGTCTTCCAGCAGTGACTACAGCCTTCATCTTAAATTGGTATCCTCATTACTAAATAAACACATAGTGAGATGCTCTGCTCTGCGGAGCTCACAGTCTAGAGACAGACAATGGAAGTAGGATAAGCAAGAATGTAAAGAGGTGAGGTAGGAAAATATCAAAGCAGAGGTTTGTAGAAACAACACCAGAATGTCTTTTTGATTAAAAGTAAAGCTGTCACTGGCACTTCAAATGCTTCAGGTTCTTTGAATATTCCTATTACCTGTTTTCAAACGCTTATCACTTTGGGATGTTATTTTCTCGCTTTCTTTTTTTCTCTCCATGTGTGCTCCTGTATCCAATTACAGCTTCAAATATTCTTCATAGTGAGCAGGATGATATAATATATCTGTTCCATACATGGGTAAATGTGTCACAAACAAAAAGGGATGAGCAGATAAATAAAACTGCTTATAGATTGGTTATAATTTTGTCAAGCCCTGCTCACATAAGACTCTTTTAGCTTCTTGTAGTATAAACTAGCTGATGAGAAACTAAGCATATGACTATGTATAAGATCATAACTATGCTTTACATGTCCATGTGCTATGGAATAAAACTCACAGGATGATCTAGGCATTTAGATCCCGCCTAATCTTCACTATCTAATCTCCACTCTTTGATAGTCAGATGAAAACAATGTTCTCAAAGTTCTGCTCTGTGACCACAGGAATTTACTGGTTATGAAAATCTACAGCAACCAAGGCTTTTCCTTTCACTCCTGACTGCTCCCAGGGCTGTACCTGCTCAGCAGAGTAGTTCCTTGCTTTCTGAATGTAGGCAGCTGTACATGACACATTTCCCCTTTGGAAATAGAGTGTGTATTTGTCTAAAAACTTACCTTACACCAGCTC
Organism: Petroica traversi; assembly: GCA_025920805.1. NCBI lineage: Eukaryota > Metazoa > Chordata > Aves > Passeriformes > Petroicidae > Petroica > Petroica traversi. The sequence goes on along the minus strand of JAHLSL010000080.1, from coordinate 2,051,302 downwards.
TGCAAGTCATGAAATCTAAGGAAACTTTATCCCACTCTTCAGTTCTGGTAAACTTGGGGCTTTTTCTTGTAATATACATTGCTTCTACTTCTTGGATGTCAAATTTTTAAATAAATATTTGCTTTCAGCTCTAAAATTCTCCAGGGGTCTAACTTAAACTCACCAACTTCTTTTTTTCCAAAGTACAATATAATTTTCATGAAGTTGTCTTAATTGGTCAATATCTACAAATTTGATCCCCCAAATATCCCAACAGGCTGAAAAGAATTCCTTCATATTCAGGAAAAAAATAGAAAAAAACCAAGTCCCAAACAAACCATATATCTTCTGATTTGGAGATGAGGGAAATTCTATTCTTAGTAATTTAGAAGGAACACTGAGAATGATCTTCTGGACTGATAAATTTTAACTTCTGATATTGCAGTCAGTCAAGTCATATAATCTCTATCATTAAATTACAGAAGTCAGTTTGGGATGTCTGTTTTTCTCCACAATATACACAAGAAGGCTATCCAAAACCTTATTTTACCAGTTAGTAAAAACATTTTACCAAACTGGTTTGCACTGGACCCACTAAAAGACAGATATGTTTTTTTTTTTGGTCTATGATTTCTCCAAAATCCTCCCTAATTTGTTTAAAATACAGGATGTTGAAATATCAGAATATCAGTTAGGCTCTGATGCATTTTTGTTTAAAAGAATTTCTCTTACTGCCACAATTTTACCTGTCTACATTCTGTCTTGGTGTCTTTTAATGCCAGAACGTCAATTTGTCTTAAAGGAATGGTGAAAAACCCATGTTACTAGAACTGTTAATCTTCATTTCAAACACAATTTACAAGAAGACTGTCAGGTTTTATCCATTGAAGGAAGTAATTGAAAGAAAGTATTGAAAGCCATGGAAGAAATTATTGAAAACAAATAATCTGATCAATAACATGTTTCTCTGAGGGCAAGTCACCATCTGATTGTTTATCTATACATTAAAATGAGCTTTAACAACCTGAAACAAGCTTTCACAGTCCAGCCACCAATATCTGTTCATTTCTCCTTTTCAGTGGGAGGACAGTGATAGTTCTGATGATAGTATATTGCTTAGCATGCCAAGAAAATCTCTTTTCTGAACACCTGCTGAGAGATGAATGAATTATTTTGCTAGACTTTCAAAGTACAAATGATTTAGCTGTGCTAGCTTAAAATGGTGTTGGTCAAAATAATTCATGGAGGTTATTCTCCTGAAGCGGAGCAAACTATAACAAGCTGTATCCGAGCCTGGTATTTATGATTTTCAGCAGCTGTGTGAACTTATTCCACTCTGGGTAGGTAAACACCCTTGGTACCATGCAACTCTGCAGGAGCTCTGCTATACAGCCAATCACATGTATGCAGTGAAAAAGAAGTCTGTTTAAGGAACATGGCTTGCCTATATTTATTTTGACACTTTTTTTTGGCACATAGTAGGATAATAAACATGTGATGGATGTGACATGACAAAGAATGATTGTAAGTGGTTCAGCCATTCAGAGATACTCAAATAATCCCTTCACTTCCTCAGAGTAGGCTTATCTCTGTTTACTTCTACTAATATCATTGCTGTAGTTTTATTTTTTAAGGATTAAAGCAAGCCTGACAGGTTAAGCTTTAGTTTTAGCTAAGAAACAACATGGAGTATATGGAAAATGAAGACAGATATTTTTCTTTATAGAGTTGGTTCAGGAGATTACTGGATTTCTTCTCTTTTCCGGAGCACCCATTTTGAAAAGTCTACATACAGATACCCACAAGCTGCCCATAAAAGAATCATGAGAAGAATGCATATGAGAGGTTAAGCACGGTGAAGAAAATGAGAAGAAACTTAAAGGAAAGTAAACAGAAAAATGTATTAAACATGCATTGTGATCTTCATTGTGATCTGCATTGATTTATATTTTCTAACAGCCAGACAGTACCAAAAGTTCATTCTTTATCATGGAAGCTGGAGGGATGGCTGGTATCTGTAGAGTAAGGTCTAGATCCATGTAGAATCTCTATTTCAGGTCATATATAGGCTAGGTGCAAGTTTCCTGGAGGACAACTGCTTAGAACTTTGTAAAAGCCGACTGACTTCAGTGGATGCTGAACAGTCAGTAGCAGTACCCACTTGCTTGGGTGTAGGAATAAAACTGTTTTCTGTTTGTATCAAGGCAAAGACCCATGTACTGACCCAAGAGACTAAGGTGTTATAGAGATGTAACTCTTCTGCTGGTTACTCTACTGTATAAGTGAACATATGGTGTCCCCAGCTAAGCATAATATTCTAATTATCAGCTCATGAAGTGGTTAATTAGGACTATCATCCATCCCTTATACATGCAGAAAGATTACGAGTTTTGGTAGACGTTAGAGTTCTGCTTCACAAGACTTGCTTTTCCACCAGTTGCAGGGCAAGTTTGTGTTCCAAAACATAAAATATTTTCACCAGCTGTGTTAATGGAGGTTGGCAAGTTCACTCAGTGCACAGTCCAACATATTCAGGTGGAATAGAAAAGATTGAGTTTGCATAGCCAGAAGGAGTAAAACCTTGGTGGAGGCTATACTCTTCTTTCCCACAGACTACTCATTCACTGAGACTCTGACTTCACAGTTTGAGCCCTGTCACACAGCAGCAACCGGCTTGTGGACAGGTACCAAGGCTCTGCAGAGATAGATGTCTGCTTTGATAAGGACCCTAGCCCTCATAGTCACGCTGGTCTCCCTAAATATCCAGACTGGCACCTGTTTGGAGAATGATACATGTTTCTGACATGTCCAAGTTCCCTCTCCTTTGGAGATTAGGGCATGTAGCTGCAGGCAAGAAGACTTGTTGCACCTTTATATTATATTCTGTCTTGGAGCTGGGTATGCACCCAGGAAAGGGAATTTTTTTGAGTCATGTGTCTCAAGGGAATTCTACCTAGAAATGACTATCAATAGGAAACAAAGACCCACAGGGAAACCAGGAATATGTCTTGAGTGACATGCATGTGAAGGTCAAAGAAAGTACCTTGTCCTCTCCACAGCAATACAGTGAGTATTGGTATGTAATAAAAGTAGTGCAACGCTCTTTGCCATGACACACAGTCTCAGATCAACACGGCAAAAAAGACCCAAGTAAGGCAAGAGAAACCTGATAGATCAAGGCAGTCAGGTTGTAGAATTATGCAGTTTATGTAAAATTATGATAAATTAATATCTTTACACCAGTTGTTCTGACTGAGGGAATCAAGTGCCACAGGAAAAAAAACCAGCAACTGTGAATATGAGATGACAAGCAGCTGTCTCAAATAAATAAAAAAAAGGACAGATTTGAAAAGGAGAGGGAGTTGTGTCTGTGGGATAGAAAATTAGAGTCTCCATACATCTATGATGCAAAAACTTAGAAGAGAATGTGGGATTTACTCATGTTTGTATTTATCCCACACAGTTCTTTCACTCCAGGATTTTGACCCAGATACCATACACTGACCTCTATACGACACTTAAGACTGTTAAAAGCTGAACAGTAAATGTTCTTTGAAGCAGATGGTGGATTTCTGCGGTAGCAGAATAAAAATTTCAACTTGCTGATGATAGTGTGGGCAGAAAACAAAAAGTATTAGAGTACACTTGCATATGAATCATAGAACAAACGTAACATAGAATCATAGAATGGTTTGGGTTTGAAGGGATCTTAAAGATCATCTAGATCCTGTCCTCAGCCATGGGCCTTCCACTGGACCAGGCTGCTCAAAGCCCCATCCAATCTGACCTTGGATTGAAGGAAGGGAATGGGGCAGCCACAATATCTTTGGACAACCTCTTCCAGCGTCTCACCACCCTCATAGTGAGGACTTCTTCCTAACATCTAATTTAAACCTTTCTTCTTTCCCTTTAACACCTTTACCCCTTGTCCTGTCAATACATGATCTTGTAAAAAGTCCATCTCCTGCTTTCTTGGAGGCTCCTTTTAAGTACTGAAAAGCTGATCTAAGGATTCCCCAGAGCCTTCTCTTACCCAGCCTGAGCAGCACCAACTCTCTCAATCTGTCCTCATAGGTGAGGTGTTTCAGCCCTTCGATTATCTTTTTGGCCTCCTCTGGACTTGCTCTGACATGTCCATATCCTTGTCATGTTGTCCAGAGCTGAACACAATCTTGGAGTTGGGGTCTCTCAAGGGCAGGGTAGAGGGGCAGAATCACTGCCCCTTGACCTGCTGGCCATGTTGTTTTAGATTCATCCCAGGATGTGACTGGCTTATTGACAAAAAAATAATTGTGTACCTCAGCCTTCTCCATGTCCCATGTAACCAGGAACCTTCCAAAGAGGACCCATATTTTCCCCAGCCTTCTTTTTATCACCAACTTTCCTATAGATGCCCTTTTCTTGATGCCCTTGATAACCTTGGACAGGTTAATTCTTTCAGTGCTTTAGGTTTACGCAGGGGGGGTTGACCCTGGATGGATGCTAGACACTCACCAAAGGTGCTCTATCTCTCCCCTCCACAGGCTGACAAGGGAGAGAAAAGATATAAAGACTGGCAGACATCACTCACCGGCTACTGTCATAGGCAAAACAGACTCAGCTTGGAGACATTGATTGAGTTTATTACTAGCAAAAACCAGAAGGATAATGAGATGTAGCATCTTAAAACCATGTTTCCACTCATATGCTTGGTCAAGTGGCCTGTAGCAAAATCTCGCTGATGTCACATGTCCCTGCCTTTCCTTTTATCCTGATCTTGGTCAGATTCTCATCTGTCCCCAGGCAGAGCTCCATGCATTCCAGATAATTATTGATATAAAAGATGACACCCCCTCCTCACCTGCCTTGCCTGTCCCTCCTAAAGAGTGTGTATCCTTCCATTTCAATGCTCCAGTCACAGGAGCCTTCCTCCCAAGTCTATGTAGTGTCACTAAGGTCACAGTCCTGTAGATATGTGTGCGTCTCTGACTTCTCCTGCTTACCCTCCATGTTATGTGTGTTTACAGACAGACATTTATGCTGGCCTGCAGATGAAGCCAACTTCATTCCAGCTGGAGTGGCTGAAATTCCTTTATGCTGCTCTTCAGATGCTTTCCTGCCTACATGTGATCTTTTTACAGGCTCTGAGCAGCTCTTTTTGGTATGGGCATTAAATTGGTAGGCTCAGGATGGGTTAAAGTTTCTCTCTCCCAGCAACTTGTTTAAAGGCCTCCTCACTATCTCAGCAAGGAAGTGCCCTTCTTTGACAGACAGAGTCCACCAGTCCCCACTAGATCAGGCTTCTCACAGTGAGTCCCATGATCCAACAGCCAAACCCCTAGCTGTGGCACCAGGCCAGCAACCACTTGTTGGTTCACCAGGTTCAGCCACCCCTTTCAAACACCTTCCCTTTGACCAGAAGGACTTATGAAAGGCTGTCTCTGGTCTAGAGTACCTTACCACTGCTCCCAGGACTATGCCAGCCCTCTCGATCCTACTCATACTGCCCCTGGCTGTACCACTGGCGCCCACATGAAACAACAACTTTAAATGTTGATTATGCTGAAATACATGGTATTGTACTGAAAAGAGAAAGACTGTAAATTGGTTTATTTCTACTGATGTCAAACTAGCTTGAGGTCCTAAACTCTGCATGTATACATGTTGCGCCAGCTGAAAATCTAATCCAACATTTTCTGTCACCACATTTTCCTGAGATCATAGCTTTGAATTCAAACTCCTGAGTTGCAGGCCCCCTCATTTGGATCAATTCCCTGGAAGGTGACCACAGCAAACATAGAGCATTGCTGACAATAAGTTTTTGATGTCATTGCTTTACAGATGCCAGCGTGATTTAAAATAAACTCCAGCTGCAGCAAGCCCTTCAGCTGATTTCCCTAATGAACTATGAACCTCCAAAGTTTTTCTACTGCCATTGTATAGAATATGCTTTCAGAAAGGAAAACAGTACCATTTTGAAGTGAAGCTCATTTACTAACTATGTGAACTGTCTGTCATTTACTGGCAGAGCTCAGACAGCTGTGACAGTGAGGACCAGGTCATACTAACATCCTTTCAAAGAGAAAGTGGGAGACAACCTATGGGAATTCAAAAAATAAAACACCTGAAGCGCTGAAAGTGTGTGATACGTCTGTTAGTGGAAATTACTGTTGAATGGTCCATTCAGGCTTTGGCACTAGGGATTTCAACTCCTGTGTCCTCTTCTCTTTATAAACTCAATTTCTTTAGGAAAGTCCATGAATGATGCTGTCCTTACTGTGAATACTGAGTATTTGTGATTAAATTAACCCCATTCAGAGATGACTTTTGGCTGATGGTTGACTTTTGATGGTTGACTTTTTATTAATTGAAATAAATCAATAAAACAAATCTGCAACACGCATTTCCCTGGGTATGTCAACATATCAGTAAGAATGAAGTATGTGTTTCATGGTATTGTCATGTTACAGCTGCAGGCTGAATTTATCAAACTAGATAAAAACTATGTGGGAGAAACAAAACATACATCATTTAGTAGAATTCTGCTTCCCTAATCACTTCTCAGCTGTCTATAAAACCAGTTTCTACCTTTTTTACCTATTACAACGCCATATCCATTTTAAGACACTCTGCCATCGTGATTTGTATCATAATGGGAACAACATACAAGTAATGTCAATAAGAACAATAGCAATTTTTGAGTAATAAGGTATTAATTAAAAGGACAAAGATGACAGACTTTTTCTCCTTTTGCAATAATCTTTTAATAACAAAGCAGTGTTCTGTTATCTACTCTCACTTCCTTTTTTTCAAATGAATTGTCAAAGGCAAATAAAATATAGCCATTGGTATATTCTTTTTAACCTTCATTTCTTTAGCCGCTTTTCTGTTTTAGAGTATCCCTTATCAAAGCATGAAAAGTGAATTTTAGGAATGCAGCAAGATCCCCACAATCATAAGAACAATACTCTTAACAAATGTCTTCACTGCCCCATTTTATTGTGAGCAGTTTGTTTGTTACTTTATACTTCCATGTCATAAAAGATTCATGGTTGGATGCACAAGCAAAACAGTTTACTGCAACTAATCCCAGCAGTGTGCAGACCTATTTGTATTACTCTGGCAATGTTCCTTGCAGTAGCACAGCCAGTTGTAAACATAGCAGGAAAGGGATCTGTAACTAATTCTCATAATATTCACATATCTCCAGGAGGAGTATGATCTTTGATAGTATGGAGGTCTGCAGCCGGAATCTTCTTCAGCAGATCAATTTTCCCATGCTCCAGGAAAGGGATTAATCTCCTGTCAGTGTCTGTACCACTATGGTGAAGACAAAATGGCCTAAAAAATCAGGCTTATCTGTTGCTGTTACTCTTGGTGGTCTTCTTAAAAGTTAGTTTGCCACAGATCTGCTTCTAGAACATCTCTGGAAAGAGATCTTAATTTATATCAGTGTTGCTATTTCAGCCACGTAATTTTTCCATCAGCTGGAGGAGTTTGTCCAAAATGGATGTGTTTCATGTAGCCCAAAAGTAAACTGTCTACTTGTATCCTTACTGTAATGACATGCAAAGGTGGTTTATGATCTTAATTTAAATTGTTAATTTATTTAAAAATTATTTGAAAACTTTAGGTCACACAAATTTATAAACAAATGCAAGAACAAATACACAAATAAGGTGTTAATTTAAAACAGTTGCTTCTAAAGTTTTAGCAGAATACACTAAAGTATTGCTTAGTAGTGAAAACTTATATTGATATAAAATATATTTTATAGTATCTGCAGTGTAATTTTTTTGTGAAATAAAATTAAAGAAGAAAATAAGGGGAAAAAACACCCAAACCAAAACCTCCAAACAGAACAAAGCTTCTCTGCAGTTTCCATGGAGAATTTTTGTTTTAAAGGAAGGTTTCCATCGCCTGATAAAAGAAAAACATATTTTGTCTGGGTTCCAGTTTGAGTGGCATAAAGGCAAAAGTTGCACTACATTTTATACTTTATTCTCCAACAGTAAATAAAAAGGGTTCTACATAATGAATGGAGAACAACAGCTGTCTTTGAAAGCCTCCAGAGGGAGAACCTGTTTATCTTAGCACCTAAATGTGAACAAGTTGAAATTCAGCCTTTGTTTCATAAACAAAAGGACTAGCTTGCAGCATCTACATCTATAGACCCTACACCTGTAGGACTTTTTAACCCAAAGTTATTCTGGATTGAGACTCACTGAAAGAAGCAAGGTTGCCTCCTAAAGAGGTGGGAGTGGTGGAAGCAGCCCAATGATGACAGATGATGCTGAACACTGCAAGAGATCTCTTAACTTTTTAAAGAGCCTCAAAGGAAGTTTTCAAAAAACTGAGAAAGAGGAAAAAAACCCCTTCAGAACAACAAATACTCACTGCAGTTGGCCTGAAATATGAACAGAGTACCTAGCTATAGAGCTGAAAGATCGTGAAAAAAAGCAATACAATGCTTACAAAATTCACATTTGTCCTCTTTTTATGTACCCCTTATGAAGCTCTTGTTCTTCATGCTGAGTGAGAAGCACTGGAAGTATTATCTCAGCATGGTCATATAGATGATTTTTTGAGCTTTATACTGAAATAGTTGTGCTATCCTCTTAAAACACCAGATATGACTAGAAGTGTCTCATTGATAGTTGTTAATGGGAATTCATTTTTATGTGTTTACCTTAATTTTCCCCAGCATTTTCTTTCTATAGAGCTGTATTTTATCCCTTGCTGGTTCTCCAAAAAATTGTCTGAAGTCTCTTATTTCAATTTTTAAACCAAATTGGTTTTTAAATGTGTATTTTCCCCTGTGAGTTTTATACAAGGCAGACACTGCAAGAGGCTTGTTAGATTGCAAATACCTTTTGTTTTGCAAAGAGTCTCTGTGCTCTGTGTTCAGAACTGCACTGTTTTTCTGATAGCAATCATGTACTAAGGCTAACTGATGCATGGATAAAAAAAAACCCTTTTAATAAAGAAAGAAATTTTAGTCAGTGTTATTTCTTAAGTAGAATATAATAAAAAGAACTGAAGAAAAAAATCTTCCTACAGTTCTTCAAATATGAGTCTGACTCTCTGTTCTTTTATGCCTCATCTGTAGCTTCATGAAAAGTTGCCTTTCTCAGCAAAGCTGGTTTAAGAAACTCAGAATGCCACCACCTTCAGCCAATTATTCCTACCTCTGTGCAGCCCTTTGACACTGCTTTGTTATGCCAATACAGTTGTTTCAGGATGCATACTGTAAATTAAATGGTCCAAGGTAGAAGTAAAAACCAAACCAAGGATCAGTGAAATTTGATTCTGTCACAGTCTGTAAGGGGTTTGGGGTGCTGCATGGGTGCAGCTATTGCAGCATTGCTGGTGTGCTTTGAATGATCGCTTCAATTACAGGCATTCTTTGATGTTGAAATGCTACTTTGAACATTTTTGTCGTGCCAGCAGTGACCCTGGCAGTTTGGCTTTTCCAATATAGGTCTATTTTAGGAATTAGCTTCCATAAAAGAGAAAAATCTACCATGACAGTCAAATGGTCTCTGCTTGAGAAAATGTTTTGTTCCTTTGAAATATGTTTTACATTTCATCAAAATTGCAATGGAACATTAAACCTAAGGAGATTCACTTAGATTGCAGAAGCTGTGCTGTCTTTATGCATGAGTGTCAAGCAATAAAGCACATACACCCCCTGTGCATTCTCTTGGTAGGGGGCCCGTGGAAACTGCCGCTTTCAATTCTATCTAATGTTTACACGCTAGGCAGTCTTCCTTCAGATATTGAGGGTTGCTTGTTCCTAATGTTCAGGCATATAGACCAATCCATCACATGAAACTGTCAGTGACATTTCTACCCCTTTTCTGGTTTTGTCATTAAAGTGAGGAAATAAACATGAGACCTCTGCTTTATCCCTTCAGTTTTCCTTTGTTAAGGGATTATTCATTCACTTCTATGTGTAAAGCCACGAATTACAAATGAATGCTGATGTATTCATTTTGTACCCAGAGTCTTATAATTCAGCTGAACCGTATCCGAATTTACTATGCATTTGTATTTCAACATGCTTTTGGGCAAAGATTTTTCTTCAATTTATGTTTCCAAAATTATCCAGAAACAATTCTTCTTCCTCTATTCCTAGAAGCATGAAGATTATGATGAATGAAACTTTTTTTTTCTGATCTTCAGCCTAAATGAAAACGGCAAAAGGCCATGGATTTCACCTGTAAATGGAACCTGCTTTTAGATCACCCACTATGAAAGATAATCTATATGTGCCCTGTACTTTTTGATCAAAATCACAGTTGGAAGGGTCTCACCAGGATTGTTGACACCAACTCTTAAGTGAATGGGCCATACAGGGATCAAATCCACAGTCTTGGGTTACCACTGTGCTCTAACAGATCAGATGGACATTTATAGCACATTAACATTTTATACCTAAATATTCCTGCAAAGCCATCCAGGGAAGTCTTCTTTGCTAATAAGAGATGGTGAAAAGCAAGGTGCATGTCTCACTTATTTTGAGGTAGGAAAATAAAGTTTCAGAATGGATTTCCTCTATAAAAGACCTTCTAAAATAAATGTAATTTGGAATAGATTCTGGAATACATAGAAATGTGCTCTTCAGAGATGAAGTATGTGGCCGGTGGTGGGGGCCAGGCAGTTGACCACTAGGGTTGGCCAGCGGCTCAGCAGCTTGTTCTGAGAGTCTCCTTTTTGTTAAGTCAACTTCAGCTGAGGACTTCTTTTCCCCTCGCCGCGAGCCGGACTTCCCTGGGATGGTGGCCACTGTCCCAAAAGCCGGATAGCTGAAGAGAGAGAGTGTTCCATCGCCCGGAACCCAAATCAGACACGATCACACCATGGTCTGCTCAGCTCGGGTTCGGGGGCGAAAGGACCCCAGAGAGCTGAAATCTCAGACTTTTATTCTGAGGGTTACAACTTATCTTGGAACAGCACAGGGGAGGAAACGGGGAAGGGTCAAAGGGTCAGGGCCTAATCGGGAAAGAGTAAGGGAGGAGAGAGAGACACACAAGATACCATTGTTAACTGAAGGACAGGAGGGGGGGAGTTCGACCCCTTTTCCAAGGCCAAACGTAACTCTACCTCAGAGGGGCCTCACTCTCTGGGCCACCACAAATTCCTCAGGGGGGGATTTAACTCTCTGGGCTTGAACCACTGCTACAGAAGTATGGACAAGAAGCCACAAATTTCTTAGAGAAGAAGCCTGGGGTGTCTCTTGGCTCACCAAAAAGGAGTAGAGGAAACCCTTTATCTTATTTTTCCAAAGAACTTGGGATAGTTAGAGACACAAGGGGGGTTTTAAGTCCTTTACTAGATCGATCGATATAGTAAAAAAGTAAAATAGGCAGGGATCAGGCACTCCTCAGGTCTAGTCCAACTTACTCCGTTACCCCAGACGTGACTTTTAATTTCAGGAGGACAGTTGAAAAGAACCCCTCTAATGCTACCTGAACATGTGTCCTGGGTTAGCCATATGGCCTGTTTGTATCCCCAATCGTCCCCT
>JAHLSL010000080.1:2019771-2039807 GCA_025920805.1 Petroica traversi | reverse complement strand
TGTCCTGGGTTAGCCATATGGCCTGTTTGTATCCCCAATCGTCCCCTGGCTTATGCTGGACATTAAGTTCTGCAGCTTTAAGTTGGTCTAAGGAAGACAGTGAAAGTGAAGGTGGAGGAAGAGGCGGAGCGGCAGCAGGAAGCAGGAAGAGAAGAGGAGAGGAGGGAGCGCGTGGCTCCAGCGCGGCCTGAACTCGCAGCTCCCCGGGATCATCGCCCCCCGTCCCGCAGGACACTACGAACCAAGGTCAGGAGAGCGGAGAGGCTGCATTCCAGCAGACAGCGTTATCTCTTTTTCTTTTTTTTTCCTCTTCTTGGGACTGGCTGGCATCGCGTGAGCCCAGGACACCAGGGAACGCCCGGGGGGCCCCTCCCCCACCCTCGCCGACTGCTACAGCCGGGCCCAGCAATCGTCCCCCCACTGGAGAACTGAACCGGACTCAGACGGACTCTGAATCTACCATCTCTTCAGAGGAAGGAGAGGTTTCATTGTTTTCATATTATCCAATTTTTCCCTATACTTGTAAATATTCTATGTGTTAAATAAATAGTTTTTTCCACTTTTCTCTAAGGAAATTCTTCCCGGACCGGTAGGGGGAGGGGCGATTGGAATCGGCTCTTCCTAGAGGAGACCCTCCAGAGGTTTCCTCCTACATATTTGCCCTAAACCAGGACAACATGTCACCTGGAAGTGGGAAGGGCAAGTTTTCAAGAATAATCTGCTTGCTATGTCATTTTTAACTGAGTGACCAGGATTGCAGAGAATATTTTATATTTTTAACCCAACACAGGTTTATGCAGCACCATGATGACTGTTCTTTTCTCTGTTTTTCTTTTGCAATTTCTAATAATTTCCTAATAATTTATTTTTTACTATACTGCCTGCTTTCCACTGAGCCATCCAGGAGCTTTTACCATAACAGGTAATTTAAAGACTCAAATTTTGTGTATTATCTTTTTCTTTTCTCCATTTACATTGCTTTGCATTTAGTGACATTGAAATTGACTCATTCAGTTTTGTGAGATCTTTCTGCGAACCTTTGCAATTACTTTCACTTTTGAACACAGTGAGTAACAATTCTGTAATCAACAAACTTCTCTATATCACTTTTCTGCAGAGTATCTCCTCTGATGAACATCACAAATCCTAGTTCAAGTCATTCAGACACATCAATGGCAGTATCCTTCCACTGTGGAAAAAGCATTTCTTGCCATCTTTGCATAGATCTCTCTCTTTATTCAGGAATGTGTCAAAAGGTTTTTCAAATCCAAAACTACTCTGCCAATTACGTCAAAGTTACCTGCATGTGTATCAATTCTTTAACAAACTCTAAAAGTTTTGTGAACCACAATTTCACTCTACAAATGCCCTGTTTTCTATCTTATTTCTCCATGTCTCTGCTAAATCTACCAAGAGTTTCTGGCAATTTGCAGATTTCGGAAGTCAAATGTACAGACTTATAATTTCACATTTCTTCCTGAATGATAAATTTATAAATCTGTAGCTTTGTCAAATTCAATTCCTTTACTAATGGTGATGTTAGAAATAAATTATATGCTACAGTTAACAATTACACAATTTACTACTTGAGCTCCTTCAGAGCTTCTGAATGAATAACATATGGTACTGAAGACATTTTACTCTTTATTTTACTAATTTATTCTAAAATATCCTCCACTGACACTTCAGTCTGAGACTGTTTCAATGACTCACTTGTCATAGGAAAATCTCCTTCCGATTTCCACATTGATGTAAAATATTCAGTCATCTTTTCTGCTGTGGCCACATCTTTTCTGTTCTTGTAACATCTCAATCATCTCTCAATAGAACAGGGAGAGAAAATATGTTTGAAAAATTTGTGGGTCAAGATAAGGAGAGTGAGACCACCCACTGATTGTCATCATGGGCAAAACCCCATTTACTTTGGGAAAGAAATTTAATTTTTTTTTTATCCAGCGGAGTAGGATAATGAGAAATACCAAATCTAAAACCACCTTTCACCTACACCCCTGTTTCTTCCCAGGCTCAAGCTCACTGCTGGCTCTTCTGCCTTCGTGACCTGAGTAGTATTAGTGGGACTGGGAAATGGGACTAATGTTGCTCCTTCCACCTCATGGTCTTCCTCTGCTCCAGTGAGTGGTCCTTCACATGGGAGACAGTCCTACATGAACTGTTTCACCGTTGGTCCCTTCCACAGGGTGCAGTTCACCAGGTACAGACTATTTCAGCCTGGGTCTCTTGCTGGGCAACAGGTTCTGCCAGGACCCTGCTCTAGCACAGGTTTCCCTTGGGGTCACAGCCTTCTCTGGGCACCACCTGGGCTGTGGCTGGGACTCTCCAGGGTCTGCCAAGGCTATTTGGTTATTTTTTCCCCCAGGGACCTCCATGGGCTGCAGGGCCACAGCTCACTCACCATGATCTGCACCAGGGGCTCCAGGGGAATCTCTGCTCTGGTGTCTGGAGCACTTCCTGCCCCTCCTTCTGCTCTGACCTTGGGGTTGGCAGGGCTGTTCCACTCACATATTCTCACTCTTTTCACACCTGCAGTGAAATTTATTTACCTTATCACAAATGTGTTACACCAGAGATGTTACCAGCATTGTCATGGCTTCAGCTTTGGCCAGATGAGGGCCCTTTTTGGAGGTGTCTGGAATTGGCTGTATCAAACAGAAGGACAAACCCAGTCTTTTTTTTATCATGAAGGCCACCTTTTGTAGCCTTTTTTGCTACCAAACTCTTGCCTTATATACCAAAAGCTATATACATATTTTAAAACTAGTTTTACTTATCTATAAGTCCATTCTTTTTCGTCATCCTTTCTTACTTTTAAAAAAGTAGATATTTTACTTTGGTTTCATTTTATTTTCCTCATCTGGATTCGAATTCTATTTCTAAAGGACACTTTCTTTATTAGTGATGTGCTCTGTATTGACTGTTATCATTCAGAAATTGAATCTTATGATGAATAGCTCCACAAAAATGTCAGCTCAGTGTTCAGCAGTGGTCAAAAATAAATTTAATGTGAGGAACTATAAAGAAAAGAGTACAAAAGAAAACAGAAAACATAATCAGATCCATAGAAAAAGCTCTTACCCCAAAATCTAAAAAAGGATGGAACAGAACTGGAAGCGGTTCAAAGAAAGCCACCAAGAGGTATCAAAAATATAGAATGGCAGTCAGGGAATTCATAAATAGCCCAGGACTGTTCAGTCTGAAAAGTGACAATTTAGGGAAGGTTTTGACAGAAATCTGTCCTATCATAAGGGAAAAGGAATAGATAAAAAGAGACAGATGGTTCATTTTCTCTTCCAAAGCAAGAATGAGAGTATCACATGCTGTTAGCAGGTGGTAGGTTCAAAGGAAAAAAAAAAAGGGAGGTAGTTGTGTACTTAATATGTAGGTATGTAGCTCTCTCTCCCCAGGTCACTTTTCTTTCTGTATTCTTTACTTTGTACAAAAAGATGCTTCCAGAAGTATATGAATCACTTAAAACACACAATGGCTTAATGGCTGGCTAAATGTAGCAGTGGTTCAAGCTCAGAGAATGACATATCCCCGGAAGAATTTCTGGGGGCCCTCTGAAGGTAGAGTTAAGTTTGGCCTTGGAAAGGGAGTCGAACTCCCCCCCTCCTGCCCCTCAGTTAACAATAGTATCTTGTGTCTCACTCTTTCCTCCCTTACTCCTTCCCGACTGGACCCTGACCTTCCGACCCTTCCCTGTTTCCTCCCCTGTACCGTTATGAGATAAGTTGTAACCCTCAGAATAAAAGTCTGAATGTTGGGCTATTCCGGGGTCTTTTGCCCCTGAACCCAAGCAGAGCAGACTCTTGTGCCTTGTGTCTCATTTGGGCTCCGGGCAAGGGAACACTCTCTCTCTCAGCAGCTCTCCGGTTTTTAGGACAGTGGCCACCATCCCAGGGAAGCCCGGCTCGCGGCGAGGGGAAAAGAAGTCCCTAGCTGAAGTTGACTTATCAAAAAGGAGACTCTCAGAACAAGCTGCTGAGCCGCCAGCCGTCCCTGTGGTCAGCTGTCCGGCCCTTGCCAACGGCCGCAGCTAAAGCATCCAATGGGGAGCAAAAATTATCATTCCTATGCCTGCATGCCTTGTGATCATCTCTGGACCAGCAGTTCTGTGATAGTGGGAAGTGTCAGCCAGAAAAACAGGTTCTATACTTTTTCCATTGGTCTGAGTAGTTTCATGTCAGTATTTTTCTCCTGAGTTTCTAAGCTGCTAATTTTTGCCCCTCACTTCAGTTTGTGTATTTTGCTTTTGTTACCTTGTAAAATGTTAGCTTACTTATCACCTGACATATGACAAACAGGTTACTCTAAAACCAAGCCAAACCTGAGTGTTAAATTGGAGGTAGGTACATCTTCATGGGATATATTTTGAGAGAACTTTGCTCACAATATTTTGGATGATAATAGTTTTGCATGCATTGAAAAAGGAACTTGAAAAAAAAATCACTTTGAGATATTAGATAGAAATACCAGAGATCTGATTCTACTAAAGGTCTGTTTGTGTTTCAAGAAGGTCCCGAGTAGTAAATCACTTTAGACTTCAGAGAACATTCACAGCATGCCTCATCATTTTGATCTCTCTTAGAAATCTACTTGTCATCATTGATGAAATTGGAACATGAGGCTTGGCCAATCTTTGGTCTGGCTTAGCACAACTGTTCTTGTGCTCTCAAAACGTTTGCTCTGCCATATCTCTGTTGGCTGGATTTAGTCCTTTGGTATTTTTTTAACACCTCTTTGCCAGAGGTTGCATTTTTGTTCTGGCAAAATGCATTTAAGAAGTGTTGTCCATCTAATTTTGTTTTTCATTTTAGCTCCTCTTAATTTGTTTTTACCATGATTTCTTGGAGGCTTTCTTTTTTCAGAAGTTTCTTTTATATGAAGAGGATATAGTATGGAGAAGAAGGAAAACTTTTCAAATCAGATTTCAAATGAATGAAATTTGAAACAAAGTACAACATTTTAAGCATGTGTCAGTACAGATTTAGTTACTTCATTTAGAATCATACTTATTCTCCTTTTAGAGATTTCAAAATGGATATTTCATTTTGCTATCTCACTTTTTAACTATTTGTTGTAACTTATAATTACAATTCCCCACATAGAGTATTAATTAAAGCATCAAATTGTGCTTCTTTTTTCTTTCCTTGTAGTGACCTTAATATTAGTATTTCTGAGGCACTACAATGGACTCATGCTGATATAATGGAAACCAAAAAAATTATTCTTTAATCTAAGTATGACATTTTTGTTCATATAAATTGGGATTGTTATGGTTAATTTATTTACTATATTTAGCCTTCAGTTTTCTTTAAGCTCTATCAGCCTGGTCTCCTTTGTCAATGCTATATATTATCCTCTTTTTTTCTCAAGACACATAAATTATTCATTTCTCAGTTGAAATTTTTTCATGCTCGTTATGTCCATAGCCTCACCTACAACCAGTCTCTTCAGTTCATTCATCTTACTTAATGGTTTTTCAGTACTTATAGAGTTTTACTATGAACAAAACACATTTTCCTTTTATCTAGTTGTCTATTTTTTGATCTGTATTTATGTAGTAAGAGGATTCTTTGATGTCTCCTATCTGAAGTTTGTTGAATTATATCTTTTTTTGGAGGCTGAAAATTTTGCTCTTAGAGGATGAATAATCTCTCTCAGACTTTTATCTTTAGTTCCCTTCTTAGGTCCACCCTAATATTTATAAAAACAAAACCAAATAAACAGCTTCAAATATTTTATATTTTGAAGTCAAATACCAGCACGTGTTCTGTATTGGCCTAGACAGAAATTATCCTATTTTTATAGGACAATTTATAGGACCTTTATATTTCAAAGGTTTCTAAAAATCCCTCACTGCCTCACATTACTTCTGCAAGCATGTTTTAACACAGTTCCTTGACAGCTTGTTTACCAAATCCTGGAAGCCTTCCAGAAAGAGCTATTGTCAAGACTTTATGTCAATATTGAAAGATCAAATTTTGCATCCTTTCTCTCCCTGCCAGGCGTGGACGCTTCATTGGCAATGTAAAACAGGTAGAAACCTTGTGAGGTTCATTGCTTTCATATGCAACAGAGAGGTTATAGAATTGGCTGTGCTCAAGTGTTGAAAGCAGTCTTAACTGAGCATATCAAAGGACTTCTAAAGAAAGACTGCTCCAGGTTTTCTCTCCACGCTGCCCTAGGACAGACCTCCAAAGAGTCATTTTTTCATTCCATTAGCTCCTGAGCTCATGAAATAAGGGGTAGGAGGACACAGGCAGTTCTGATTAAAATCTCCATGCCTCTCTTGAGAGAATAGCAATGTCTCTCCCAGCCAATTGCCCAGTTTTTATACTGGGCATGACATTCAGTATGGAATATGACTTTGGCCAGTTTGGGTCAGTTGTTCTGGCTGTGTTTCCTCCAGATTCTTGTGCCTCTCCTCACTGGCAGAGCTTGAGATACTGAAAAGTCCTTGGTTTAGGGTAAGCACTAATCAGCATCAACCAAAGCATCAGTGTCTTTTCAACATTATTCTCCCACTGAGCCCAAAACACAGCTCTGTGCCAGCTACTAAGAAGGAAATAAATTTTATCCCAGCCAAAATCATGACACCCTCTCAGCATGATGTTAAGAAAGCAGAAACACCTACAAGGACCCTGAGGGCTAGGCAAGAGATAATCTCCTGCTTGGGGAGCTTGGCCTCAGTTAACCTTAAAGCACAGGCTGGAGGGAACAATTGTAAAACTGCCATATATCTGCCATGTTACAAATCTTACTAATCATGTTGATGTGGTATTTTTTGTGCCAAAGGGGAGCATTGCTGGCAGAAAAAAAGCCTCAACTAAATAAATGGAAGGTAAATGCCCAAAAAACCCACAAAACCTGTCACTGCAAAGTTCTAATTGGGTAAATCCATTCTTTGTATTAACTGAGCATTTTCATTGCACCTTTTATTGCGTTCGCAGTTCATTATTCTTCATGTTTGGTAATAAATTTTATGGTATTGTCAAAGTAAAACTGATCACTCCCTTGAAATGTTTTTAATTTCAAAATGTGCTGTGCTGTTCCATGAGAACATTGCTTCCAATTCTAAGGCAACTGTCTTTTATTATAGGTCAGCTGGTGTGAATCCCATCACTGGTAATGGAGAGAACTACATTAAGATAAAGCTGATTGTATATGTATGCAGTTATTACTATTTATTAGAATAAAGATCATTCATTTCCCAAAGTTTACACTAGATGAATATGCATGTGCATCTAGTAGAAATCATGCCAGTTCTAATAATTTAAAGTGATTATACTTTTCCCTAGAATTTTTTTTGTTAAACAAATGGAGATCAAATTTGAGAAAAAATGTACTTGAGAGTTTTTAATACCTTAAAATCGGTCCTTGGGTTATTTTTTTTCCCAAGTTTCAATGTCAATACTTTTACTTTATAAATTATATTTACATGTTAAAAATGCATATCTAATATGAATCCTGATTACATATTATTCTTAATCAGAAGGTAATGAAAATTATCCTTGATATAAATGACAACAAACATAGGTATTTATAGCATTACTCAAAAAGTGAAATTGTGACCCATGGGAACATTTACTGTATTTCTAAACCACAAGTTTTAGATTGTGTCAAAGATATTAACACGTCAAAATACGTTTTTGTGTTAAACTCAAAAAAAAAAAGAAAAATATCCATTTCTCTCATAAGTAATTTTTATAACAAATTGTTTGTTCCATTTACCTGGAAAATCTTGTTCTATAAATATATAAGTTAAAAAATATAATTGAGTCTGTTCTAGTTTTATCTCATCTATTTGTTGGTTTTTTTTTAGTTGATTCTTATAAATAAATACATCATATCTTTTTCAGAACCATGCAATTTACTGCTGAGTAGAATAAAAAGAAGCATGCAGGCCAAAGAATATTCAATAATGCATGACATGGATTAAGGCTGGCCAGACACCCACCAAAGCTGCTCTCTCACTTGTTTCCACAAATGGGCAGAGGACAGAAAATTTAACGAAGGATCCATGAGTTGAGATAGGGACTGGGAGAGAGACCACTCATCAAATAACGTCATGGGCAAAACAAGTTCAACTTTGAGATATTAAGTGAATTTATTACTAAACAAAATCTGAGCAGGATAATGAAAAGTAAAATAAGCCCTTGAAACACCTTCTCCTCACCCTTTCCTCCTTCCCAGCTCTTCCTCCCCACCCAGCGGTGCAAGGAGATAGGGAATGAGGGTTACCGTCAGTTCATCACCTGAGGTTTTCTTCTGCTGCTCAGGGAGAGTAGTCCTTCCTCTGCTGCACTGTGGGGTCTCTTCCATGGGAGACAGTTCTCCACAAACTTCTCTAATGTGAGTCCATCTCATGAGCAACAGTTGTCTGCGAACTGCTGCAGCATGGGCCACTCTCCATGGAGTGCAGTCCTTCAAGGATGCCCCAGAATTGACCTCTCTCCCCACAGGTCTCCCGTGAGGTCACAGCCCCCTCTCAGGCATCTACTCACTCCAGTGCGGGCTTCTCTACAGGCTGCAGATGGATCTTTGCATCCCTATGGATCTCCAAGTTCTGCAGGGGCACAGCTGCTTTACCATGGTCAGCACCAGGGGCTGGAGATGAATCTCTGTTCTGGTATCTGGAGCACCTCCTCCCACTGACCTTGGTGTCTACAGACTTGTTTTTCTCACATGTTCTCACTCTGCTCTTCTCTGGTAGCAATTAAAACTGTGGCACAAGGCTTTTTTTTTTTCTTTTTTCTCAAATTTGTTATCACAGACCCATTTCCACCATTTCTAATTGGCCCAACCTTGGCCAGGGTCACAGCATCCATCTTTGGAGCCACCAGAGATTGGCTCTGCCACTCACTGAGGAAGCTTCCAGCAGCTTCTCTCAGAAGCCACCCCTGTAGCAACCCCTCTCACTTTCAAACCTAGGCCATGCAAAACCAATGCAGTGTCACTTCGCACTCTTATGGGTTAGAACCTTTCACCATATCATGTTGTAAATCCATCATCACTTTTGGGATTTTGAGTGCACTGGAATGCCAGCTGCCATACTCTCCTACTGAGCTCACAAATATAAGCATTAGATTTACTCTCTTAAGATTTGTTTTTTGGAGTTGGGGAGTGGAATTTCTCTTAGCACAAATAATTGAAATAGAAAAAAAATTGGTACTTTTTGGTCTTTTGTTCATTTTGTCAAAAAATTACTTTGTCCTAGATACTTATATGAAAAAATTCACTCCAACTTATGACTACATATAGGTTAACCTATACTAAGCTAGTTGTACCAGATCTCTTTACAGTGAGTAAAAGATATAGGTTCTTACAGAAAAGGTCTAAACATCCTTAAGGATGAAACTTACTATAAATACAAATGATCCAGTACAATGAAGGTAATATTGAGGTTTCCATTAAGTAAAATATCTAAGTTCTCAGTGAAAATGGTCCAAAATGGAAATTTACAAAATTATCTTACTTTTTCACTGCAATATTATTATCACTGCAAACTTATTTAACCGCAGTATTTCAGTTACTCAGAAAAGGGAAAAAACCAAAAAAATATTAATATGAAGTATAATCCATTAATTATACCAAAGACAGTATTTGAAAGTGGAAACTAATTTCACAGGCAATTTTTTTTTTTGTAAAGGTGTTGGTCCTTGTGCTCAACTCCTTTTTTTTTCTTTGTATATGTTTATCCTGAGTTGGAATTTCATATCTTGCAGAAAGGATATTTTATTATCTACCACATTTTTATATTTAAAAGTGATAATTGACATATATATATTATAGATGTGTTTGTTTTATGGTTCACTTGGGAAATCTGTCACATTCTGAGGTTTACTGTGAGTTATTCTAAAAAGGCAGATTTTCTAGTTAGACTGTCCTGAAAAAAGGTGTTATGTAGTTATCGTACTTAGTAGATCAGATGGTTTGTAGCAGTACTTCTGAACTGCAACACCAGAAATAACTTGTTCTTTTAAGAAAGCATGTCATGTGTCATATTTTCATATGGTGTTTGTAGAAAATGAACATTCACTACAGTCGAACAATATTTTAAAATCATGCCTCATGAAAAAGTGATTCTGAAGTTTAGCACATGATCTGTTATTAATACAGTAAACCCACAAATAAATTTGTGCACATAATCTCTGAAAACTAATTCTCCTTGATTGTTTGTTTTGTTTTTCTTTAACAGATAAAAAAAATGATCACTCTGAGTTTTTTTTGCATATTACAGCTGTATACAAAGTGGAAGTTAAGCAGTATTGAAACAAACCTGTTATGGGCACTGTGCAACAAGTATAAGAATTTTGTTTCATGTTTTCAACTCTGAAATAATAAAAAACAATGTTCTGTGAACTGGAGAAGACTAGGCCAGACTTCCCATAAGTGGACTTATGGAGATACTTTCATGTCAGTGTGAATTTCTTCATGCATTCAGGGCAGAATATCGTTGTGAGGGAAGGTTTATAAATATCACTGTTCGATGTCTCCCATTTGGAGCCAAAAGATTAAGAACAATACCAGCTTCAGATTTGCTGCTAAATTTCCTATATCAAAACTAAAATGAAGGCTTAGCTCCTTCAGTGTCCTGCCAGAAACCAAGCTGTTCTTTAAGCCAGGTTCAATGTAACTGCATGTATATTCTCTGTAAGTAGTTTTGTTGAGCTGAAGTAAGTAATTCTTATGCTAACTGTAGGCAAGAAAGCGCAGCGAATCAAAGAGTAATATTATATTTTGGGACTCAAATAACTTGTATCTGGAAACATTTCTGTTTGTCGATGTTACTGTTGGAAATATATTCTTGTTTTTTAAAATCTGGTCCCCTAGGGTACCTCATGTTTTACATATGAGGGAAGAAATATTCAAGTGAATGCTTGTTTCTCCACTATATCACTCCATGAAATAACATAAGTAAATGCAGAAGTGAGAGGAAAGACTTTTTGCCAGCAAAGGAAAACAGATGACAGAATAAATGATGATTTAATGAAATAGTTCATTATGCGTTTGGCAGTTGTCCATACAACAAAGTATGGGCATGACTAGAGTGCATCTATAAAGTATATACAAGACCTAGTTTAATTATTTACTCAAATTCTTTTCGGGAATTGATATTCATAAGACTATGGAGGATCTGACTAAAGGCTTTACCTCATAGTAATCACGAAAAGAAAACTCCAGCAACACTCAAAGGAACAGCTAATGTAGCTAATTACTTGTGAGGCTGGTGCCCAGCTGGATTTGTTCAGGTCCAGCTTTAGATGTGTACTGGGGTCTGAGCACAGCCAGAGGAAACAATGGTTGTATCTCAGTAAATTTCTAAAAAGAACAAGTCTCAAAACATGAATAATAGATAAATAAGAGAAGTGGGCTAATGAAAACATAAATGAAGTATGCAGATGTATCACCAAATATCACACAGTTTCAAAGCAAACTTTTATATGCGGTCTTTGTCTTCTTTCAGTGTTACTAAACCCCATGGTTTAGTCATGTGTCATTCACTCCCTCTGCCATGTCCACCCTCCCTTCAGAATGGTCCAGACTGAAATGTTCATCCACAGCCCACTGGATTTATCATCTGCATCTTCATTGCAACTGATGCATACTTATATTTGCCTTAGGAAGATCAGCCACCCTATACTCCACTTGGTATTCAAAGATACCTTGCAGAGGAGTATTGGTCCAGTTAACATCTGTCCTAAGGTGTTAATCTCTGTACTCTCTCTTTGTCCACAGCTGAAGAGCTCTGGGAAGAAAAGGAATGGCTGTGAGCTGCCTAATACAGCTTGCTTTCCTTCCTAAGGGCCTTCATGTATGAACAGGGGCTGCACATCTTCCCTTGGCTGTATATAGATCTTTAATCTAGGCTTTCCAGCTATAATTTGGATCGCCAATGTACCACAGGTGTACTCTAAGACCCTGAGAAAGCTAGTCGTTCTAACTTATCTCCTGTGTTTGATCATGCCTGTTGAAATTGTACCATATCTCACCTCTATGTGATTATTCAGTATCCAGAACAATGGGGTCCTGATCTCTGGTGAAACCTCTATATAATATTTGGTTACAGATAATGAATAGAACACATATGTCATGTAAAGGTAATGAATGTAGAATACAGAGGGAGGAAGACAGACCCTCATTCTTCTTTAGTGCTTATTATACAGATTGAGAAGAAACTAAACATCTTTTGCGTAGGATTGGAAAATAACATTTTTATACTCAAACAACAGCAGTACCACAATCTGCTGTTTACAGAGTAAAGAAGCAGAAGTCCATTCATTTTGTGCCTGGTTATCTGTACACCTCTAAATTTTCTCACAATAAATTTTTCTCCCTTGGACTTTTGTTTGTATTGTCTCTGGATAGTGGATGAATG
The DNA here is from genome assembly GCA_025920805.1 of Petroica traversi. Classification (NCBI taxonomy): domain Eukaryota; kingdom Metazoa; phylum Chordata; class Aves; order Passeriformes; family Petroicidae; genus Petroica; species Petroica traversi. The sequence goes on along the minus strand of JAHLSL010000080.1, from coordinate 2,027,407 downwards.
TAACTGTTTTTAAGTGGTTTAGGGGGAACATTATACACATATAAAGTAATGCTGGGATATTCATAACGCTGTTTTTGTGACCCCATAAGTGAAGAACACCAGGCTTTGGGGCTGTAAAGCTGTCATGCAGTCATGCTGCTGAGTACATTTTTATACAAGAGAAAAAATTGCTTGGACAGGTACCTAATTCCTTGTGCAGACTCTGATTCTCATCTCCACCCTCACCACTACACTGAGCAAGTGATTGTCATTCATGTAAGTCTTTACATATTTTTTAAATATATAATTTATAATGACAAGCAAATGAGGCACAAAGCAGACAACTGAATAGCAGAACCTGATGCAACTCTAACTCATCATGGATATTAGAAGGAATGTTCCATGTTACTCTCCCTCTCTAATGGAATGGGGCAAGAAGACTCTGGGGTACTGGGAAGTGCAGCCAGGAGACGAAAAAAAACTAAAGATTCAAAGTTGTTTAGCTGTTGACTTCCTACTAAGTTTGATGATAGACAGGTGACTAAACAGCTTTGAAGATTTATGATCCAATTCCTCCATCAAATCCATGTCAAATCAAACTCAGGTAGCCCAATTACTAAATATTTTTCTATCTGGCTTTCTCTATTTCTGTGGCTCTACATAAAGAGCAGACATTTTACTAGATCTCACCAATGTGAATTGTTTTTTATTTGGAACAATCCTAGGAAGTAGAGGATATGGCGTATAACTCAGAACATATGAAGGCGCACAATCACAGGTTCAGAAGGCCACTGTAGTCCCCAAAATGTATTATATTATATATTCTTAGACAACCCCCAGGTTTCATGTCTTCTACTTGTTTTCTTGCATGAGAAACCCTGTATAACACTTCACAAGGTAATCTGACCATGGCAATAACATGTCTATAAAATAGGCACACTCAGGCATGTGTATTCACAGCAAAAACGCTCATGCAATAGAGAGGACAATTTTTCTTATAGAGGAACCATGAAGGAAAAAGAATGAGAAAAACATGAGCAGGTCCAGAAATTGCTCCAAGGGAAGTGTTTAATGAGTGATGGGAGTTATGTCCTTGCACAAGTGCAGAACTGTATGGTGCTCTCAATTTACTGCACAAGGGCAGCCTGACTTGAAATTGTTAATCAATGAATTACAGGAAGCAGACATCTAAGCCAAATTCTTGAATCATATAAAGTAGCATCACTCTGTTGATTTGGGTTGAGTTACCTTGGTTTTCACCAGCAAAAAGATATAAAAACAATCTAAATAATTTAACAAAGAAACTGAGTAGTAGAAACTGCACATTTTATTAATTGTTTCACAAAGTCTGTTAATCCCTAAATGAAACATAGTGGCCATGATTTAGGTAATGTGCAGCTTCATAAAGACACCATCCTGCCCAAAGATAAAACATCTAATAAATGAAACAGTCAGAATATGTGGAAAGCGGTCCCTGCACCAAAGTATTGAATGACAGATGAAATGTGTAAGAGGATCAATATATGCTCTTTTAGTTTGTTCATGCAAGTTTATAATTCTTAGTGACACGTGCCATTTAGGAATAGATTAGGACAATATGGCTTAAGATAAATTAGTTACTCAATTTAAATTAATAAAGGTTTACAATAATTAATGACTGTTTATAACTTCTTGTGAAAACACTGGGAAATATTTTGCCCTCTCCTTATAGATGATGTCCAGTCACCTGGTTTTCCAGCTGAAAAAATAATCTTTGAATAAGTAGAATAAATCTACTACTTCACTTAACAGTAATAGATACTTTATAAATCAATGTACTTTTTTTGCTTCACAACTGTGGCCCTTCTGTGCAAAGATTTTCTTTAACTACTCAGGGAGGACTGATCTCCCTAGCATCCATCACCACACATTATCATCCCTTATACAAAAGACTGCTTCAGAGAAACAGAAAGTCAGGTGTTGACCTTTCTAAAGCAAAACATATTAATTGGACAGCATAACAGAAAATAAATGAAGATTTCCTGAGGCATTATGTGCTCTTGATAACACTGTATCAAAATCAAAATTTGGCACTTAATGCAGTATTTTAAAATGACAATGCAACCCATTGTGGCATATATCTTTGAATTATATAATTGAAAACTGATTGACAGTGACTGGTTAATAGTCAGCCATTCATAGTATAAATAAATCAAATGGAAGAAAACATAAAAAGAAAGCCTATTAGTAAAATCCAGCGTGGGTGAATGAATATATTTTTGGTTGTTCTATTAGAGAAATGATGGTATTTGTTGAATTATAGAACAGTGACTTTCATATTCATTAAATAAGGAATAAAAATGTAAAACACACCACAACTCTTGACATTAAAAGAATGCACTATATCCAGTGCTTAAATTAAAATATGTATTTTTGTACATACTTCAGGTTGCTCTGATCTTTAAAGCTTTTAATTTAGCTGAAAAATTTAGAGATTAGTTTTGTATACTCTTTGTTTTACTGGGATATATTTAAAAAATCTGTTTCATACAAAATCTCTGTCTCTGTCCTTAGAATAAAGATAAGTCAGGAACAACTTGCAAAATGATGAATGTCAAATATACTGACTCTTGTTGGCTTTCCAATTTGCTACATGGTCTTCAGTTATTACTGTTTTTAAAAAGTGTTAGATTGAAATGCCTTTGTGTAAGATTTAGAAATATAGGTGAATAAAATGTAGATTAATGAAAGAAGAGGTTCCTCCTCCTCTCCTTAGCCCAAGGAGATGTAATACAAACTAAATTAACTCTTCTCTTGGACTAACAAAGGTTTGGTTGTATCAAAATATAAAATTAATTGTCACTAAGCACTTCCATTTCAGCAAAGACAGGGTTTTATTCATCTGGTAACAAGTATGCTAGAAATTTGAAACTATGTTTTGAATGTTTGTGAATATATGCACATATGTGATTGTATTTAAAGATGGTTAGTTATTTGCAGATTGGAATTTGTACTTTTATTGAATACTTTCCACTAGAAATACTCCTTAACCCATACTATAAACAGATCAGCTGAATGCTTTAAGGTTACCTGAAGATGACTAAGAAGCCATAACTAATCACTGAAAACCCAAAATTGAAATTCCTTTGAAGTAAGGCATGTTTATGATTTTCCCTTTTACTTTTAAATAATTGCAAAATAATCTCTAATTTTAAAAGGAGTATTTTATTGACATGGCAGCATTTTCCTCAGGTATCCATCTGAACATGCAATACACGTTGTTTTTCAGGCAAGTTAAAGCAGAAAAGCAACATCTGAAAAAATATGAAAGATCATACTGTTGTCATTTAAGATTCAAAAATGTTTGGATCATAAATTGCCACATTGCTGCTGGCACACACAAATGTGTAAATGTGAGTATCATGAAAGAAAACTATGCAGACATATGAATATCTTACATTGAAAAACATAATTATTACAGTTTTTAATAGAAGGATTTCAGCTCTGAAATGTTACAATAAAGACTTGATATATTAAGGTATTTTGGGGGGGGTTGAGGGTTTTTTTCTGGACTATTGGATGATTTTGGGGGCTTTTGGGGGTTTTTTGTTTTGTTTTGTTTTAGAGTTTTTTGTGTGGGTTTATTACTATTACTATGTTATTATTATTGTTGTTATTGTTATTGTTATTATTATTATTAATTTTGCTTCAGAGGACAGAGCATTTACGTACAAGGCAACAAAAAGTTTGTGTTGCCTTTCATTTATCCTCTTGAAACCAGAGAACCACCTAGGTCTTCAGTATTTAGAAAGGTAAAAGTAAAATCTTAGATATAGACAGTGAAGTATTTCAGACTTATCAGAATGAATACTTCCATCTTAAGTTTATGTGCCATAATTAGTGTAAGTGGCCTAGTACCTTGTGTGTCCAGTTCATTAGCTGCATACACTTTGTTTTTTTCTCATACAAGAATTAATCTTGCAACTGTACACCAAAGTTGATAGGTGTAGCACTCGGAGTTTTATTTTCAGTCCTAAAATAATTTCTGCAACAAATAATAAAACCGTGGTGCTGAGATGGAATCACCCTGACTCTATTCCATCACTTTGGATTCAGATATTGTTCCTGTCTCCACAGACCTCTCTTGAGTCCTTTGTTTGAGAGTAATGTTTTGTCAGAGTAATGATACGAGCTGCAGGCATGAGGTATAGCAAGTGGTTTTATCTTGTGTACAGCAGAAGGGTTACATACCAGAGCTGAATGTAAGAAGGATTTAATTAGAAGCCGGGGGGGGACTGAAGGTTTGTGACAGGAATAAATCAATGTTTTTGATCATTAGACCTTGTGTAGATTCTGCTACTATAATGGAAAACTGGTACATGCTATTTCCTGCAAAACCCTTGACATTACTGAGATATATTTCTCTGAAATACTGTTGGACAGATTTCTTTGACTTTCACCATCCCCCTTTTGATCTCACTTTAAATTATTACTAAGGTATGAAAAAAATATTATTCTTTTGGTTGCTACAGTAACATGTCCTAAAACCTCCAGGCATGTGCTAGCTCTTTATCAAATGCTTATGGCAGCAGCTAAATGTAAATCCACAAGGAAATAAGATGATAGTCATAGTAAACTTAGATTTCTGGACCCTCTGTGCAGCATAGAGGTGATGGACCATGTCCTTAGTGGGAGGTAGGCTAATTTATTTCAGGTGAAGATTTATTCCAGTTCTTCTAATTTGCCTCAACACACATCCATGCTGTTTTTGAATGACAGCTTCTACCATTAATGTCGGTGAAGTCATTGACATTGAGTTCATCTGGGGCTAGGACTGACATTTTTTTCAGTGTTTGTGTGCCACCTTCTTCTGTGGGATGTGTGCATTAGCCTTGGGGGCAATAAGTTGTGGGTTGTTCCTCTCTCTTAGAGATGCCTGTATTGGGACTGACCATTTGTAAAAAACCCTTCATCTCTTCATTCTCTAATGCTAATTATGCAAAATCAGATGCACTTTGAGAGACGAAGTGGTTGTGTGTCTCAAACTGTGTAACTATAAATATAACTGTGAGCTGAAAACAGCATGTGAAGTTCTGTGTCTGTGCCTGTGTGCATTTCTCAGTGAGATGAGTCTCCCACCTGGAGCAAATAGCAGGTAACACAATTATAGAAACAGTTAACTCCTCACTACCCACGGGTGGAATATTTGTGTTGTCTATTATTTAGGCCAAACTTAAAAGAAATCAAAGCTTTTCCTTTTCACAAGTGCAACATTGATTCAGGTACAACATTTATATTCTCAAAGGTCCATTTCAATAAGGACTCTCGGGTTTTAAAAGCGAATTTATACACATTTTTCATTACATATATTCTTTACTGATTTTACTTTCATTCAGAATTTTTGTAGCTATATTGAAAGATGATGATAGTTTCCTTTTACTGTAATTTTGTCCTAGTGTTATGAGGACTGTGAAAACCTCCAGTCACACTTGTTTAGATGAGAAGAGCTAACGCAAATTATGTTTTATTTCTGAGAGGAACTGCATTTTGTGCTCCCATGCATGCCTGGTAGGCCAGATGTTTATGAACAACAAACTTCAGAAAACCACAAAACATTAAATCAGGAAGGCAGTTGGAGGAAACAGGTTTCTCTTCCTTCTTTGTAGTGTTCACTATGTGCTTATTACAGTATTCAATTCTGTTATGGAACAGGCTGTTATGGTTAATCCATAAATAGAGCTTTTCCTCTACACTGCACTCTCTTGGCTGCAAGCAAGCTTAGGAATTTGTATTGGAGGTGAAAGGTCCAGCTGTATTCACAGAAAAATATACCCACTGCTTCCCAATAAATATGATTTTGGCTCTATAAATTGCTTAGATAACATCAGCCTATCTTCCAGATTCATAGAATGAAGAGTATATGACTCTTTGTAGCAAAAAGCTTGTAACTGACACACAGAGTCTTTTCCAATTCAGTGGGGGTGGCTTTTTAGTCTGACATTGACTTGGAGGAACAGATGACATTACTCCTCCATAGCACCTACAAGACAGAAAACAGTGGTGGTGAAACCAGGACTGCTTAACAAACCACTAAGTTACATGTACATACATACATGCAACTATTTCTCAGCTATCAGGAATATATTTTTAATTGAAATATTTGGAGTACAGAACCTGGAAAATTAATTTCATTCACATATTAATCTCACCTGCTATTATACAAGAACTGCAAAAGGACAGCCATTTTATGCCAATAATTTTCAGTTGAACTATGATATTTTTCAGGTAGAGATGGTATCACTCAGAACATGCCTCTGTCTCAGGGACCAATTTAGAAACTTCTAGACCTAAGGTTTATCAACATAGAGTTAAAATATTGATTTATTTTATCCACTTTTTACTGAGGTAATACTCTTTAATCACTTTTGTAGTGGGGTTTCTGTTTTGTTTTGGTTTGGTTTGGTTTTCTTACTTCTCTCTAGTTGACTTCTGTAAGTTCAACGTTGTTTTCTGTAGGTACCTTTCTTATTTTTTAGTCTTTCTGTCAATGACCCCCAACTCACCTTCATTTCAATAAGATGTTTGCCAAGAAGTAACACAAAAGCTTTGGGCTTGGTGCCCTCTCTACCCCCGGACATTCACCTACATTCTGTTGAGATAATGGAAATGTCCATAATGAGATGATCATTTAATGTCATTGTACTGTTTGATACATTAGAAAAACAGAAACACATATCGGCATGGAATAATGAACCAAAATGTAAGGAGATGTGAACTTTAACCACTTTCCATTTGACTACTCTTGCACTTAACTCTGCCACTGTGGTTTTGGGTGACTATGGGAGCCATGATATTGGATTTGAGTAATAACATCAGTATGCTAATATAATGTTTCTGTGAAATCAAAGAAGTTCTACTAGATGTATATAGCCTCTCATAAAATCAATAAGAAAAATTGCTGAAAAGTATGATTCTGGTAATTTTAGTGAAATCTTTAGTCCCAAAATTTTATGACATTTTATAAATTTAGGTCAAAATGCTTACTAGGAATTAAAGCAAAGTAAAGCCAAACGTGCATTTATCATGGATTAAAAAAAAAAAAAGAAAAAAAAAAGCTTATATTAAGAGCAAAATAAAACAAACCGCCTGATTTTTAATCCCTTGAGCCAGTATATTCTTTAGAAGTAAAGAATGCTGTGAAAGTGAAAGAGACCCACACAAGGAAATGTAGTTCAGTAGTTAGTTTGCCTGAAATAAACTATGTTTTCTTTAAAGTACATTTTCATGTCTCCTTTCTTGTCTAACAACAGTTTTATATCACAGAAAATACCCTGACTTTGATAGTGTGATTCCAGGTTATGACCTCCCTGTAGTCTTGCACTGAACCATTGATTTAAAGACATGCTGGAGTGCCTGAATGGAAACAACCGTTGTGTGGAGGAAAGGGAACAGGGATCTGTCCTCCAGCACTCACAAATGATAGAGGGCTAAGCAAGCCTGCTCCTAAGATAAGATCACAGCACACACAGTTACCAGTGCTCAAAGGAAAAATTTTAATGCATTAATCTCTTGTATCCCCATTTGTAAGTCACTTAAGCTCTTTTAGTTAATATTCATTCCACTTAACTCCTCTTCCTCTTCCTCTTCCTCTTCCTCTTCCTCTTCCTCTTCCTCTTCC
>JAHLSL010000080.1:1907190-2014643 GCA_025920805.1 Petroica traversi | reverse complement strand
AATAATAATAATAATAATAATAATAATAATAATAATAATAATAATAATAATAATAATAATAATAATAATAATAATAATAATAATAATAATAATAATAATAATTTATTATTTTAGTGTTTTTACAATACTCTGTCAAATAATGTAGCCTGCAGGCCTTCTTTCCTCCCCATGTTTTGTTTAAAACCTCTGTCTAGTTTCTACTTGTTGATGGATAAAAGATTACAAAGCTTTCCTGCTGTAAGAAAACTGACCAGTTTATATTCCTCCTGTTTTCTGCCTTTATAGCATTTTGTAGTCATTGTAGTGTTTTTGGAACCTTGAGACGAGACAAGGTGAAAAACAATCTGTGTTTTAGTCCGTGGGATAGATGTGATTCAGCTGGATGGAAAAGGACCATGTCTAGCTAAAGTGCCGTGAGAGAATTTTAAACAAAACTTAGCCACTTCTCTAGCATTGATTTATCGAAGAAGCATCACAGTAAAAACAAAAAATACATTAGTATGGCTCAAAGAATTTACAGTCTGGTATTTCAGCTGGTAAGAAAAATAGTAGGAATAAAAGCCATGAAAACAAAGAGAACATGTCTCTCACACCCCATAGCTGAGTGAATCTCGTCAAAGCTGAACTCCAAGGATAGAAGTAGGCAGATGCATAAATAAACTAAATTTTGTGTAGACTGTAGGCATGGCTGGCTGTAGGACAGAATTTCTACAAAATGCTGAGTTGTCTTGAAGACAAGTGCAAAATTCCTGGATTTGTGCTTTTGGCTTGTTTTCAAAACAATATTTCTTTTTGAGGAAGTGTCATTTTGGAGAACCTAATGCAGAATTTTATCCTCAACTTGAGTCATTAGCTATCTACTCTGTATTGCTCCTCACTCAAAGCATTAGATAAAGCCTTTTCTTGAACCTGAATAACCAAAGGCCTTTGAATGACCTGTCTTAGAATTCTACACCCTTCATAAACCATTGTGTCATCAAATGCATTTCTTAAAAAAAGGGACAACAACATGGGCCTTGCTTTAAAAAAAATAGAACAAGATTAATAGGACAAATCCAGTGATGAAAAGTCAATATATAAGCCAAGATAAAAGAAGGAGATAATAGCAAACATCTGTGTGGAAAATTGAGGCTTTGGTGATTAAAGGCCAGAGCATGCACACAGCAGGCACAAACTATGGGGATATAGAGGGTAAAAAAACTAATTAGTGGAATGGATTAAGAGGCCAAGGATGAAAACAAAATAGTAGTGTTGACTGCAAGAATAAGGATTAGATCATGAATGTAGTTATGCTGTTGATTTCAGTGCATTTGAAACAGATTCGTTACACACAAAATTGTGTTGTATGAAGGAAAAAAAACCATTTTGACTGATAAGCTGCTGAACCAGTACCTCAGCCTTCTCTTATCCAGGGAACACAAAAGAAGGGAAAAAACACCATCTCCAGATAAGCTTATATTGTATTTTGTGTTTTCATTTATAAAATACCCCAGAGAGATATGAGTTCTGAAAAAAAATACTTGAATATCTTTTATTTATGTGAGGCTCAATGCTGACTGAAGTTTTGAAATATCTGTTTAGTTCCTATATTCAACAATACTTCTAAGTGATTATGCATGCGCACTTTTCCTGTTTCCCACGCATATGATCATTTATGAAGGGTGGCAGCAAGGCAGAAATTCTTAACACTAAGTTGTACAAAACCAGTGCTATGAGTATGGCTAAAAACACAGACAAGGTATTCACAGGCACTCAGGAAAGCTATCAAAAACCTTTAGCCTTCTTATGTCTATAATTTTATCCAATATAAGGATATAGGAATTGCAGTGTTTGAAAAGAAATAAAAAAATCTTTGAGTTCATGATACTGAAGCCTTCTACTGTAATTTATAACTCTTCATATATATTCTAAGCATTCATTAATGTATTATATTAGTTTATTGTCCTTATCTAGAAATAGTTATAAGCAACACTCTTTTCAAGTAGCTATAAAAATTGCAGGCAGAAATCAAATTTCTTGGGAGAATGAAATAAATAATGAAAAATATGAGGTGTAACAAGGAACCATTTAAGAATGCTTTGGTGGGTACCTAAAAAACTACAGTCACTCTGGAGAAAGAAAATCGTACTGATTAGCATGATGCAAAAGAGAGCAGTTACATGCCACAAAACAACAAAAAGGTGTTATATATTTCTTATATGATAAGAGTATTAAAAAATTGGTATGGAAATCCATGCTGTACAGGACTAACTCATCTCTAGTAGAAACAATAATTACATGAGGAGATACTTTCATATAGATCCTGATAGAACAAGGTATAATTAACAGAAAAAATGCAGTCTTTGCCTTGATATTGTGTGTAGAGTTACCAGTAAATGACTGGATGTTCAATAAATATATTGGTTTTATTTGAAGAACAAACATGCATCTGAATAATGTCATATGGACAGATGATGAAAGCAATGAAAGTGCTCTCATGTAATTGATGACCAATAATTTAAAGGATATGGCTAAGGATCTCTCAGGGCTGTGGAGGCTGATTTTTAATAAACCTTAAAGTGATGTAAAAGCTCCAATGTTCTGAAAGAAGCAAACGCTTCATGTTTTTTATTAAAGAGGCTAAATTGGTCAACTTTTCTCAGTTAAAGGTTCATCATCAAAATTCTAGTTCACAGTGAAACAGTGATAAATCTGATATGCATTAAAAGGTTAGAGAACAAATATAATTAATCATAAAAAACTTAAAGAAAATTCTTTGGAGAAGCATGCTTGGTAGAAAAAACAAGTACAATTCGTTTAATCTGCACAGATTTCTCTAAGGCTTCTGACTTGATTCTGAAGAACATATTTATGAAGAAATTAGAATGATATAAGAACAGCCTGTAGAAGTTCTGCAAAACAGAAACCAGCTAATCCTGGGCTTTTAGTATAGGAGTTACTGTCTATCTGGCCATCTTTTTTAGGATTCAGTTCCTGGCACATACTTTGTACTGTTTTCAGACACTTGTAAGAATACAATAAATCCTAGCAGCATTTGCAGTGAATCTCACTGGTCTAATTAGTGAACTTTCTTTTTATTGCAATAAAATGGTATAATAAATAGCTCAGAATTTTTTTTTAATTTGAATTTTCATAACAGATTTTTAAAAAAACCCCTCAAAATAAATGCAATGCTTTCAGAAAACCATTTTTTTTTTTGCATCACTTTAGTAAAATTTATTGTGAAGAGAGTTAGAGCTAAGAAAATATTAGATATGTACTCCCAGGTTTTAATTGAAGTATGAAGAATATACGTGTTCTTCAATCTGATTGTAGAGTATCAATCAAGCAGTACCTTTAAAAAGTGTTGCTATTGCAAGGCTTCAAATTATTTCTGGAATATTTAGGTCAACAGGTTCATTTCACATCAACCGAGTTATTGCCTATTATGTGATAGGAAGGCAACAAGCTCAAAACAACCCAACCAAAAAATGTATTCGCGTGCTTTATTTTCTGAGATAGATTTTATGTATCTGAACTCAAAATATTTTTGTAGTATAATGCAACTTCCTCATTCAGCTATAAATGTATTTTCTTGAGCTCTAATGAAGCAGTTAATCAAGTCTGTTTACTCATCTACAGAACATATATTCCTTATATGAGTACCTAGTTTTGAACACATAACTGCATCTATTCCAAATTTACTGAATAGTTACTGATATAAACAAAGATATTATGATAGAGGTCTTTTGGGTTTTTTTTTTTTTTTTGGTCTATAGGCAATACAATTTCAAATTCCTAAGAATAGGATGTGGTACTAAGTATAGTTCATCTATTTAAAAACAGCATGTAAGTCCTGCATTCCCCATATACAAATTTGAAATCAACCTTTCCATTTAAGTCACTACAATTGATTATTTGAATATCAACTTATCATTTCACATTTTAAAAAAAATCACAAAATCAATTAATGGCAATTTCAATCTGAGATGTTTGATTTGGAGAAATAGAGAGGATATAGTCCCATCCTGAGTATTGCTACCATTTTAATGCCCTCCACCTGTTGTGATATTTCCTTTGAGTTGAAGACAGTATTATGTGACAAGTTAACATACAAAGAGGAGCACAGCGAGGACAGATGACCCCAGCTGACCAAAGGAATATCCCAGATCATAGGTCATCATGATCAGCATATAAATTTGGAGAAGAAGAAGGGATGTTATAGTACATTTGGTGTGAGGGTGTTTGCCTTCCCAAGTCGCTATTCTGCATGATGGCCTGGGGATGGCTGAACATCTGTCTGCCCGTGGGAAGCAGTGAATGAATCCTTGTTTTGCTTTCCTTGTGCATGTGACTTTTGCTTTACCTATTAAAATATCTTTACCTAAGCCTATCATTTTTCTTACTTTTAGCCTTTTGATCCTGTTCCCCATAACACTGTGGGGAGGAGTAGGAGGGCTGTATGGAATTAGCTGAGGTTAAACCATGACAAAAAATGCTTAACTAAAATCAACATTTCTGGTCTAAAGGTAGTAAACTCAAGTGAATGCATGGGCATTATGTACAAGTACTTTGGAAGGTAGTGACAGAGGGTACATGGTGCTATTGTTGGTAGTGGCTGTTGAAAGTGGCAAAGGGTTTTTGGATGTTGAAACACTGCTTGGTGTAAAGTCATAGAATAATTTAGGTTGGAAAAAAATTTTAAGATCATCAAGTCCAATGTAAGCCTTGCACTGCCAACTCCATCTCTAAATCATATCCCTAAGTGCTGCATTAACACTTTTAAAAATACCTCCAGACATGGTGGCACAACCACTTCCCTGGACAACTGTTTCCAATGCTTCAAAGACCTCTCAAAAACGGAATTTTTCCTAACAGCCAATCTAAAAGTTTAATTTAACAGACTTGTAGAAGAATTACATAAGAAACAATCAGTTCCACAAAAGCAAGTCTCTACGAATATATCATCTCGCTATTACAGTGTGAGCCTAAATGTGTAGCATGCTTTGCTATTCTTATTGTGTTACCAGTGAGTTCTTCATCTGCGACAGAGCAGATAAATTTGAGACAGACCCATTTCTATCACACTTTCTGTCTTGAGGACCAGGAGACTCCAGATTTATCTGTACTTGATGTTTTTACCATACTGACGTTCTTGGTGACAGAATGCTCACAAGAGAACAGTGGAGAAAGGTGATTGAAAAAATGGCTCATTTATTGTAATTTTAATCCTCTGAAGGATGCAACATGTTAATGTTTAAATATTCTTTGTGTATATATCTGGTTGACCACCTGGCCAGTAGCACCTAAGAAAATGTGGGGAAAAATAGAGTCATTCCACTTCTTGTTTTTAGAGTTGGTAGTGTAAAATTTGACTGCATATTCTTTTCTTGGAACTTCACAAAATGTTACTGCAAAGCATTTTGACATTGGTATAAAATGCACAGGAGGTACAGGCTGTCTTCTAACAGTGTCTGTCACCTCACGGCAATAGAGCAAGGGAGGAAGGGCATTGGAATCTCCGGCCATGGACGTAAACAGGTCTGTCCCCACATCCATCCATCTGGTAAAACAAATAGCTTGTCTGCTTCTGAGGGGGAAATGGAAAAGGATTTATAAATGGGAGAAACTGACCTTGAAAATATGATAGAGGCCCTGACATGAAAGTACATACTAGCAAGTAAAATCTATATTTTGAAAGGCTTTTAAAAAGTATTCATTTTATATATTAGAAAAAAAATATTTCCACTGCTGCCAGCACTTTGCCAAACAGGTCTATGATCTTATTACTGTTTTTTTTTTAAGAAATATTAATGAAAATCACAAAAAGGCAAGCAGATATTTTTCTCTCTGCTATATTTGCAGAGAAAATCAGAGAGACTACAGTCCTTGACTGAATCTGTTGCCATTACTATTCTCTGAAAGTAACAGCTACTGCAGATCGCTATTTAGAAATATCTCTAGAGTAAAGCCAGTGCAGCTGAATCAACCAACGCAGATGCCAGTATTAGCCATATGCCATTTGTTCTTTTTTCTACCTTGTCCCAGGACAGAGATAATTTGCCACCAGCTTTTTGGGGGTGTTGCAATTACAAAATGTGTAGTGGACACTGAGTAAAGCTTGTTTTGTGTTATTTAATACTATCTAAGTACTTACCGAAGCTTCCAAAAGCTAAAGAATGGCTGGAAGTTTTCCAAAATTATTCTCAGCTTCTCTGGGTCACAGTGTCAGAGGGGTCAAACCACTCAAGTAATTTTTAAGACCCAGCTTATTTCTAACAGACAGAAAAATCATTCATGACTTGCTTCTGTGAACTGCAGGAGCGCTGCCATCATTTATACCTCATTTTCTTGAGTATCACAGTATTACTTGCAGTAGAAGGGTCCACTCCTAAGCCATAGAAATAACTTTCTCTTCAGTTTCAGCAACTGTGTGACTATGTTGGGAGTTGTTGATCCTTATAGGACTTCATCCCCTTTTGAGAATTCAGTCTCTGATTAATTTCTGCGCTCTCTGCAAATCATTCTGAATAATTTTCTTAGTGATCTGTCTCCTGAAGAGGAATTAGGCACCAGAGATTAAACATGGATGTGTCTCTGTCTTTAATTACACTGTGTCAGGTTCTGATGCCTAAATGAAAATGTTGTTTTTTCCCAAAACTTTAATGATTATTTCTGCTCCTTTTTTTTTTTTTTTTTTTTTTTTGTGGAGCTCAGAGATGTTAAAAGACAATCAATTCACTGCAGATACCTACTAATAGTACTACTCAATCAAAAAAACCCAAAAAAACAACCAAACCAAAGATAAACCAAGACCTAACCCCAAACTAAAAATATATAGAAAGATCCTGAAAGTTGTTGCAGCCTATTTCCAGTCTTGCTTTCACATGTGTAACTGCTTCAGGCACAGGGAGCTTAACATTTAAAGGGCCACAGTACCCAAGAAAATTGTTTGTTTTGACTCCCTTGTTAGTTGATAGTTATTCTAAGAGGGCAAGATTCTTAAGAAATGTAAATCAGCATAAATTTCAATTTTGCTGAAGAAATCCTATAATAATTTGCAGGAATAGGTATTTGGATGGGTTTTGCTGTTGCTGTTAGTACCAATCTTTGCATTAACAAGGAAAATTAGAAATACATTGTAAAAGGTAGTAAGTGCCACAGACCTGGAATATCGTCAATTCAGACCTTGTGAATCAAGACAGGGAAAGAAACTGATGAGTCCAGCTTCTATTTATCACCAAAGGTGGTCTCCATATCACCTAATACTAATAATATAGCTGTCTAACCTTATCTGTCTAAAAGCTGTCAGGTGTGAGCTCGTCGTCCAAGTTCCCTCTGTAGCAAATGGGAAGGAGTGGCTTCATGCATAAAGTGATCTATGTCAGCCTCAGATAAATGTTTAAGGTAGAAAGATGGAATAATGTAAGGTGGAGAAGAGGTGAGATGCATCATTCTCTGGACAAATGTGTCTTCCTTTTAGCAATAAAGGTCATGGAGGCAATCTGGCTAGACTTGACCCACAGGCAGGTAATATTAGATGAGAGAAATCCTACCTGGCACTGTGGTCATATTACTTTCCTTTGACTATTTGCACATCCATGAAATGGGGCATATAATATATCCCTATATAATAAAATTATACTGCAAAATTTGATTCATGTTAAGTCTTTATGACCCTTGAGTAAAATGCAGCATAGGGATTGTATAACGTATTTCTCTAAGGGCAAGAAGTGCAAATTCAATGAATTTATATTATCACCTTTTTGTAAATACCTAGGTTCTGCATGCAGCATCCCACCTTGAGTCTTGTAAACAAGTCTAAAAAGCTGAAAAGATACACAGAAAATGTGCACAGTTAAATGAGTTTGGTGATTGTCAAGCTATTTCTATAAGGCTGTAATAGGCTTGGTATCTAGGTCATGTTTTACTCAGAAAAGAATGAGAAAGAGCTTTAAGTGCACTTTTCATCTCAGCAGAATGACCCCATATGAATGCAAAATTGAGCCAGGGAAAGCTGTTAATCAGAGATTAAGCTCCAACAAATAAGTTTTTTGCCAATAATGTCTGTGGTCATCTACTGTGATGTGTTCAATAGGATCATGTTTTGAATTAAAACCCAGTCTTTTCCTGTTCTATCTCTTTTAGGAGAATGCTGACATATCACAATTAGAAATTGTTCAAGGAAAAAAAAAATGAGCAAACTCAGAACTTCAGGTATCACATTTTGTTCTCTGCTTGTGAAGTACTAACTTTGAGTGGGTTTATGGAAGCTGTGAAGTGAGAAATGGAAAAAAGTGAAGTAAAGGAGAAATTGGGGTTCCTGCCTGAAGTCTTACTTCTTACTTAAATACTTGCTTATTTGCTTTAAAAGGAAAAGAAAATAAGCTTCAGTTTTTCCTCTCTATTATTATATTATATAATCTCTACTATGGATACAGAGAATGTAGTGATCAAACCTCAAGAAGCAAAGAGATGTTTTCTACTCAGTAGAAAGCAGGTGAAAAAAAGACAAGCTGTAGCTTGGCTGTGGTGCTGAGCCAGCAAAGCTTGGACCAGTTGCAGCAATGAAGCCTCTTGTTAATTCTTCCTTTCTGGGTCATGTAATTCAGGTGACATTTGTTAAATGCACAGAGAATCTGCAGGAGGGAGGATGGACACAGACTTCATGTTGACTTTTTACTTACTGGTTAATTCAAAGAGGCAGCCAGGTCCAGCAGGCTTGAAGGACCAGTTTACACTTACAGGCCTGGAGAGACATTGGTGCACTCAGTTAATAATCAGGCAGGAAGAGTTTGTCTTTGTTAGCCCGTGGAAGGATCTGATCCTCAATATTTTGAAGCTGCCATCCTAGAGAATCTGTAGCCTCCTTCCTACCCATCTCTCAACCCTGTCACCTTGTAGGGAAATCCAGCTTTCCTTATCAGCTGTTCTTCCTCCAAAATCCTCAAGCTGCTAACTGTTAGAATCTTACCTATTACATTTTTATCTGTATTTTTGTTATTCTAATCTTACATGGATTTAGCTCATGTGTTCTTGTCACACTTGGCACAATTTTCTTAGTAAAATTGACTCAAGATCACACAGCTCCACAAAATCAGTGCTTGATCATGGAGAGCTGAACATCTGGGTTGAGAATTACACTCTATATGTTCCTGAACAAAACTGAAATGATGGACTCTTACATATTTTTTTACAAAAATTATGTATCTAAAAAGAAAATGTAGGTATGTTATGTATACCCCTATATCTGACTCATCATGCTTCAGAATAAATGAATTTCTTTTTTTTTTCTAGTTATTGCCTTGAGTTACTGAAAAGGGTTCCTAATGATGCATGAGGAGACACCCACAGTATTCATTTACCAACCTGATGAGAAATTGCATGGGATACAGGAGACTAAACTGAATCCCTGAAAAGAAAGGTAATCAATATAATACAATTTGAACATTCTTTGTGTATGGGCACTGGAGATTTGGTCTGAAGGAAGGCAGATATTCTGGAGCAGTCTTCCAGTAAGAAAGCTGTTTTGGTTTGTTTTTTTTTAACATGGATCAATATATGGTGTGTCTGTTTGTAAGAGCATAAATCTGCATAGATGTCCCAGGAGAATTCTTCCCACGCTTACACAATACCTAAAAAACAATAACAAGTTGAACAAAGTAACTACTCAATGAGAAATACATACAAACATACATGGAAATAAATAATAAAGTGCCCCATGTGTATTGACCACAACCTGTCTTTCGTGGGTTTTTGGAAGACTGCATTTAAAAGAGCACATTGATTTAGGATAGTATTTAAATGTTTTATTTCAAGCATGTGCTTAATGTTAGTCAACAGCTCCATGCTGAAGGTTACATTGTGTGTTTCAATTAAGATTATTCGTTTTCTTATTACTTCCATAGATTTTTTTTCATTAAAAAAATGTAGGCATGAGAACCTATCACAATAAAATTTGCTGTTTAATTTCAGTGCTTTGGAAAATCTCAGTACAAATTTTTGCTTACTAAGTCAGTCAGCATCCTTTTATAACTAAATTTGCAGTTTCTCTTTAATGCTTCCAGAATATCTTTTTAGTAGTCATCCGAATGACAAGAGATCTGTTCTGATTCTGCTTGAGGGATTCTTTGAGCTACTGTAACATCAGATGTGAGACATACAGATGTTTAGTCTTAACCCGTGTCATCTGTGTCACAGTGAAAATTGTGCCTGTTCTGACACCATATAACACGACTCCTCAAACATTTTAATATTTGTTTCTACTGACTGAAAGAATATTTACTTCATGCAAAATGATTCTCAGCATTTATGAAGAGATAAGATAGTATGCATTCTTTAGAAGAATAAAAGGTTCTCAAAGAATAAATGCAATGCCCATATATCTGATCAGTGGTCTGGTATAATTTTGGTTGCCAGACAACAGTGTCTCGTAGCCCCCTAGCTTCCATCAATCTGGTTTCCTTCATCTGTGCCTTTCTGGGGCGAGCAGCAGCAGACAAGTTCTAGCACTGTGGCACCAACAGGACCTTGCCTGGAACACTGAACAAGGGCAAGGCAGAGATCTGGGATGTCCTTGGCTCCTTGTCCATGGGCCATGTCCCTGAGAGTATTTTACTGGCTGTTTATTATATTAAGATGGATTTTTAATGCACACCCTCAATTTACCTGTGCAAGTTTGCTCTACTAATGTAATTTTAATGCCCAGAGGCCTCTAATCTCTTAGAGTTGAGAAGCAGGTGTTTTTGCTTCCCAGCAGCAAAATTTACTCTCATAATTAGCTTTTTTCAACAAATACTAAATAATTCCATTTTTTTCATCAGATTGAATCACAAAGGGTAAACTGGAGATCACAGGGTTGCAAGTAAAATATTCCTTGAAAAATTATCTTGATGGATACTAAAGTAAAAGGGTCTATTCAAATTTTCTAATTATAGAAAGTTTTATCATGTGATAACTTTTTTTTTTTGAGAAGATGACTAATCATAGGTCATTCCTTTCTGACACTCTTCTCCAATTTGCTGCTTGCCATGCATGGTAGCGTGAGCAGAAAAAGAGTGGGCATATTGAATAGCACTTAAGATATTCCCTAGTTTACAGCTTCCTCCCCAAGAAAGACTTAATCTCTGACACACAAGTTAAGTTCCTGCACTGAATCACACTCATTAGGAATCTAAACAGGTTAAATAAAGTACCTACAGTGAAATAGCATAAATATCCCTTTTAATCCTCCAAGAATTAATTGACAATCTTATAACACTGGCATGAAGGCTTTGCAGATAATTTTCTTTATTATTTATATCATTAACTCAGAGGACTTAGAGAGAGGCAAGAGGTGGAGAAAAATAACTTGTCTCATCTCACACCACAATACAATTCAGTGGCCCAACTCATGCAGGATTGCCAGTGATGATATTAAACTTTAGCCCTCTAGTAGCAGATTAACTACTTGTGAAGTTAGAGCATTCAGTGACATATTGCCAAGTACCACTCTGGCCATTGATATTAATCATCAGTGTTTGAAATTATGTTTCAGAGCACTGTTTGATCCACCTTAGCTAGAAATTGATGAAAAATGGCAAATAGTTCACTAAAGATTACAAGACGGTGCATGAAGAGCCCTGAGGAAACTTTGTCATAATGTTTCAGAACTGGAATTTCTTCTTGCTGGTTTCTACTGTACTTTCCACATTTTTTCATAAGGAAAATCTGATTGAAGTGAGAACTGCAAAATCTTTTGATGAGTAAAGAAAATGCTTTCCAGTGAGAAATCAATATGCATAACTTATCAAAAGTAGATTGAACAGTGACTTAATTAAGGTGTATAAAGATCTTCAGGAGAAGAAAATAGCAGATACTAATTGGCTCTTCAATCTTTTGGAAAACAGATATTGCAAGAATGAAAACCACTGGAAGCTAAAACTAGAACAATTCAAATGAGAAATATGACACAGATTTTTAACTATGGCATAATCAAGCATTTTCAGGGATGAAGAGGACAAAAAACTGCAAGTAGTGATGGATTTCTTTGTTTCTCTTGTCTTAAAGTGAAACTGCATACCTGACTAGTCAACATGCTTTAGAAAAACTAACATAAATAGACCTGTAAAAATGTAACAGTAAATTATATGGTCTGTAGAAAATTTAGGTGACTAAAACAGGTGATAGATTAACTTTTGGTTTCAACTGACAGCTGATCACTCTCTAGGCAAGGGCTGGTCAATTTCTTGTATTTACATTTCCTTACAAAAATTTGGGGATCAGGTCAATATAACTACATTTGCGCAGTTGTAGCTGATTTTAAGAAATCCTTCCAGTCTGCATTGGAGTCTCTCCTTCCCCATTCTCTAGCATGCACAATGCCCAATTTGGTTGGCTTATTAATGAGACTGTACAATCACGGAAGACAGAAGAGACACAGAAGAAAAGTGTTCTCTAGTCCTGTCTGTGTTTGCTGGGGTCCATAGGCTGTCTATCACTCTCCCAGACTGCAGCACACAGGTTGCCCCGGTGCTTTGCTCCCAGATGGCTTTTGTGAAGGGCAGAGTCTCTCATGGTAATATTAGTCTCAGTCTAGGACTGCAAATAGTTCTAGAGACTTGAATTTCTCCAGCAAAGTGAAGTGTGCCATAAGACAAAAATCCAGCTCACCATCATTTATTGATTTCTCTCCCTGCTTTTTTTTTTGCCTGTTTATAATTGTCTCAGTGCATATTTCTCAGTCTTCGTTTCAAAAGTGAGATTCTTCATCTCTACACATGACCACTTTGACAGAAACATTTACACAGAAGGGCTAGGGCCCAGCGGGCTGGGGAGGATTATAGTTCAAAGACAGATTGAAGATTGTAAATGCAGGGCAAATAATACAGATAAAGTGGGAACTGGGAACAGTGAGATCAGATGACAGGAAAAGATTGCTCCTTCAGCTGGGTGTTCTAGCTATCTATCTTAGATTTTCAGTGGCATTTCCGAAATATATAAGTTAGATAAGGTTTTTCCCTCAAGTGGAGTTTGTATATTATATTCACTAAAGCTCCAGCTCTGCACTCAGAGAATTGATTCTTGTAGGCTGTGAAAATAATAAGATTTGGTGTATTTTCAGAATGTGTTTCAGGAGGCACTGGAAGCATTTTATATTAATAATTTACAGCTTTGAGCCCATGGTGTATTACTCTTTCCTTGTTCCTAATCTTTTTTACCTTGAGATCAACAGGACTGTTGTCACCAACTACAGTGGAAATTGGGAAGATTAGACCTTTTCCTGTTTCTGTTTCTCAGATGTATTCCCGGTGATTGTTAACATATAATTCAGGGAATACAACTTGCTGTTTAACCTGACAAGTGTCCCTTTTCAATGCAACATCCTCTGGACATTCCTAAACTTTACAAGTGGTAATTAGTTGTTGTACTATGTGTCTTATATACCCACCCAGATCCCAAGTAGGCTGAGGTCATCTACTGTGTCCCAAAGCAAGATCTGCAGTGTCTGTGTCATTCCTTGCAGATGTGCTTCTAAAGAGACCTTAGAGACCTCCAGTGATGTGGACTGCATAGCTGCTCATGGCATTCTGATGCTGTACTTTACTGTCCTCACTTTTATAAAGTTTCTCCATATGCCTATCCAATCGTCCTCACTGCAGTTTAAAACCATCATTTTTCCCCCTATCCTTCCTGGACATGGAGAAAAAATTGTTCCTGCCCCTCTGCAGTAGCTTTTCTAATAGGTGAAGGCTGTGCCATATCTTATTCAGTGCTTTTTATTGTCAGCTAAGTAAGTCCAATTATTTTATTTTCCATATTTCTGATTCTCATTGTTCTTTTTTTTCCCATCCCCCTCCCCCAGCTTTAAGCACAAATACAAAAAAGGAGCATTACAATCCCATTACACAATGTAAAATATATTACTACTTGGGTTATTCACCTTGTTAATATTTTCCTTGGCCTGCCTGAGTTCTCATTATTATGTTCTGTGTATTAATCTTTTCATTTATATTGGTTGTCTGAAAATTATTCTAAATGAATATTTGTCTCACAAAATAATTTGGAATATCTTTATTAGGTGGACAAGTTCTCTGAATTGACTTTGAAAAATAAATTTTCTTTATTAAGTTATCTTGACAATATCTTTTTTTTAAATTTCATTTCCTGGCTGAACACCTTGCTATTGAAAATTAAGCAGCAAGTTTCTCTTTTCTTTGTTTTAAAGATCATTGTAATTGACTATAGATAAGTCTTACCTCCAGTGTGTAAGCTTCAGTTTTCTTCTGGACAATATTGATCATTGTTACACAACCTTAAAGCAACCTGTATGTTAAACCTTTCATCTTTAAGGTGTCTCTTGTCTCACATATTTTCCTTTAAGTTGTAAGCAGAAGCCTTTTAAGGCTTGGCCTGGAGGTTTTGAGTAACTCCTTTGAGATTAGAAAGATAAATCTAGACATTTATAGTTGTTAGCACCTTATAGACAGAGAAAATCCATAGGTGGAATAAATTCCATTGATTTGGTGAAATAACAACAATTTTAGCTATTTAGGTTGCAGGCCAGCTGTCCAGAGATTTTTATGGGATCAAGGCTTAAGTTGCCTAATTGAGAGATAAGGTTTTGCTTTTAGTTCTACCTGAAAATTAGAAATGGAATGTTGGAAAACAGGTCAGAGACTCCTTGTGGCCCGTGAATCACAATGTGTTTTGCACACAGACCATTCAAGTGAAAAGAGGAGGGGACTGTGCTCTGGCAAGGAAGGTGTTCTAAGTGTACATCAAGAGAGTTTGAACACCTTGTAGGGAAACTGGCTCATGGTGAGGCTTTTTATCTGAAGCATTCCAGTCATAAAATAGACAATTAACTTTCTTTTCCCTTTCTACTGTTTTCTAAAATTAAAGTTAAAAATTAATCTCTGCAAAGCTATTATTCTTTGCTCATTTGCAGGGCAACAAATGGGCTAGTAATCTAGCCCTTGATGTTTATCAGCCAGGGAATGAACACAGGACAAATAAGTATTAAACTTGTGTGATTCAAATCCTTTTGTGAACATAGCTCTTATTGTTGTCATGCTTGTTTTTCAGTCCTTCTTTCAACAGCACAAAAGTTCTGTCACAGAGAAAGACATTGCTCTCAATTTACTCTGCTTTACTAAACAGTAAACAAGACTCATCTTGTTTGAAGACCTTATTGTGGTTATCACTTTTCTCAGATTTCACAGGAATATTTCAACACACAAAGGTTCAGCGAAAAAAGCAAAGACTTGGATGCTTGGTGAACGTCCATCCTATAATGCACGAAAAGTCTGTGATTCCTGCTGATTGTATGTAGCTCTGAATAAAACATTGCTGGAATGAGTTCATAATTTTATTTGTTGCAAACTTTGAGATAAAGCAAATGAAATGGCAATGAATTATTTAGATTGCTATTATATTACTAGTGTAAGTTTTTTATCTGAAAAAAACCCAAATAATTTTGAATGCTAGCATTTCTGGCATTTTGTTATGGTGGTTTCTGCTCCAGGACCTTGATTTTAAATTTCCATTACAAGCATGAGTCAGACATCCATGGTGCTTTCTTTGGCATTTACTGCACTAAGATTTTTGTTCACCCACAGTCTTAACTAGGAAGACTATGATTCAGTGTCCTTCTACTTCCCTTCTCTTAGATGCCGATTTCACAAAAATTGAAATAAATTCCTTAAAATCTATAAAATGTGCTATGGAAAACATTCATTTAAAAACAAATCAAGAGTCTTCAATGTGGCAGTTTATCTATGATAACTTAATATGTCATTATAGCCACAGGTGTGATGATTGGAAATTGTTAAGTTTTCTTTGAAGGAGGATTAATTTTAAATTAGAGTCACTTAACAGTCCCTGGAAGAGTTTTTAGCACCTGTCTTTCATTCAGCATGAAGTTTTCTCTAAACAGATCTCAAAGGTAACATTTCTATAGTGATACTCAGCTCAAAAGCCCTTGGTTAGATCTGAAGAGTTGACAGTCTGCATCACATTTGCATGGCAGCATTTGGGTAGCATTTGGTTCTACAAGGATGGCTTCTGTGAGGAGCTGCCAGATGCTCTCTCCATGTCCAGCAGGGACAATGCCAGCTGCCTCCAAGGTAGAACAACCACTGGCCAAGGCCAAGCCCATCAGACATGGCAGTGCCTCTGAGATGTTTAAGGAGAGGGGAAAAAAAACGCTGAGTTAGAGCAGCCAGGGAGAGGGATGAGGATACATGAGAAGAACAACCCTGCAGACCCAAGATCAGCACAGAAGAAGGGGCAGGAGGTGCTCCAGGCTCCAGAGCAGAGATGCTCCTGCAGCCCCTGGTGCAGCCTATGGTGAGAGAGCTGTGCCCCTGCAGCCCATGGAGGTTCATGGGGGAGCAGAGATCCTCTACCTCTGGAGGGATCCATGCTGGAGCTGGTAGCTTCCTGAAGGAGGCTGTAACTCTATGGGATGCTCATGCTGGAGTAAGCTCCTGGCAGGATAGAGGACCTGTGGAGAGAGGAGCCCATGCTGAGACAAGTTTGCGCTCAGGACTTGTGACCCCACAAAAAGGATCTGTGCTCCC
This sequence comes from Petroica traversi, assembly GCA_025920805.1. Classification (NCBI taxonomy): domain Eukaryota; kingdom Metazoa; phylum Chordata; class Aves; order Passeriformes; family Petroicidae; genus Petroica; species Petroica traversi. The sequence goes on along the minus strand of JAHLSL010000080.1, from coordinate 1,998,102 downwards.
CCATGGACCTCCGTGGGCTGCAGGGCACAGCTGCCTCACCAAAGGGTGGCTGGGCACTGGAACAGGCTCCCCAGGGAGGTGGCCACAGCACCAGCCTGACAGAGTTCAAGAAGTGTTAAACATGGTAAATGGTGTGTTCTGTGCAGAACCAGGAGTCAGACTGAATGATCCTGATGGGTCTCTTCCAACTCAGGATATTCTATGATTCTGAGATTCTGTGTTCCTGTAGGACTGTAATCTGTGGCTGGGACACATTTTGGAGCAGTTTGTGAAGAACTGCAGCTTGTGGGAAGTACTCTGACTGAAGGAGCGTGTGGAGGACTGTCTCCTATGGGAAGGACCCCACACTGGAGCACGGGAAGAGTGTGAGGAGTTCTTCCCCAAAGAGAAGGAGTGGCAGAGACACCATGTGATGAACTGTCTGCAGACAACATTCACTGCTTCCCCGGGCTGCTACACGGGAGGAGGTAGAGAAATCTGAAGTTGAGCCCTGGAAGATTGGAGGGATGATGGAAAGGTGTTTTAAGAAGTAGTTTTAATTTCTCATTACACTACTCTGATTTGATTTGCAAAAAATTAAGCTAATTTCCCAAACCTGAATTTGTTTTTTTTCATGACAGTAATTGCTGAGTGATCTCTCTCCATCCTTAACTCAGGAGCCATTCATCTTCCCTTCTAAGCCCAGCTGAGGAAGGAAATGATAGAGCTGCTGTGGTAGGCACCTGGCATTCAGCCAGGAACAACACTACACAGAGTACTATGCCTTACAGCAGTTTATCACTGGCCTGCTCTCTTCACTAGAAGCTTTCTCTGTCTGCATAAGAAATAGAATATATCTTTTTAGGATATTTTTAGAGACACTGATGCTGCCAGACTTGGAAAAGGCACTGTCACAGTGGTACAGGCATGTTGATTCTAGTGTGCACAATCCACCTGTCCTAAGGACTCTCCTGATTTCAGGGAAAGCTGCTCTCATTCCCTTCCTTATGCTCCTGACAAAAGAAACAGTTTGGACTGTTTCATTGGTATAGGAGAACCAAAAGTGAGTTTATTGTCCTGCTTAAAGTGGTGATGATAAAGCACGGGGCTGCTGGCATATGCATGCAGAAAAAATCAGTCTAAAGATTTTCCTGCCTTACATATCCCTTTTCCTGTTTCTTGGTCCTCTCTTATGCCTTCATCCATATCTTTCTCTGTGTCAGTTCTCTTCCAAAAAAAATCAGTGACGATATAATTATTTTTAGTCCCATTCTTGCTACATCTATGTTCAAATCTGGTATTACTGAGATGTGTTCCTGGCATTGCAAATTCTATTATCCAAAAGTTCTGTAGTACCCCTGTCCATTATTTGTGAAGTTTGATCATTCCTCTTATACATTCCCCTTAACCACTCTTTAAATCTGGCCATCTTCAAGGAGCTAGCCTTAATCTTTATCAGCTTTTTTACTCTCATATCTGTCATATCCAACAAATTCTTGTGTCATATCCAGTAGTTCCTTACATCCTGTCCTGCTGGGTTAATCTTGGTCCTAGGTAGCAACATAGTCATCTGACTACAGTCCTAAAATCTGGAAGAAAAATTTAAGGATTACAAAAATTATGTTAGAAATTTAAATGTAAATGTGCATTTGCACATTCTTATACACTATTATTATGTGTATTATTGGTTAGAGAGCAGTAATAAAAACTTATTGCATAATGACATTTTACCCTACTGTGACAGGAGTGCTTGAAAACATCACTGAACATGTGATTCTCTAATCAGAGATAAAATAATATCTTATGTAGTTAAGGGTCTTTGGGACTAGGTGCAAGAATGGAACCTGACATTTTTAAGACTAACAAGATAGATGACCATAATATCTAGATCACATAAATGCTCTGATGTCAGAAAATGAGTTGTTAGAAGTGTTGACTATCAGGAGACAGTGCTGCTCAATAGATTTGTCAGCTTCAGAGAAAGAAGCAACAGGAAAGGCATATGGAGTAGGAACAGCAAGAAAATTCAAGACAACTAAATAAATACTCATAGCATGAATCTGGGCTGAGGATGAAAGAATGCTTTTGCAATAAACAATGTTTAAGAAACTGCTTTGTACTAGCAAGAAAAGATTATTTTATTTATTGAGTTCCATCTGTAGTCAAGGTAACAGGCGCATTTATGTTTTCTCACATAATTGAAAACTTGCAATGAAGAAGTCCATCATCACTGGGATTTTCTTTCTTTTAAATTTTCATGGTGGAAATTGTGCAAAAGATTCATATTCCTCATGGCTGCTTCAGTGAAATTAGTGTACATTATTTCTTAGAGTGCTGAAATAAAATATTGGGTTCTATTAGATGAGCTAATTTATTGATCTGCACTATTGTTAGCTAAGTTTTATCCTTGTTTTATTAGGATGATTATTGATTACTAAATGACTTTAATTTCAGTAAACAGCACAGAGAGTGAGTTAAATTGAATTATCAATAATTAATTGCTAAATGTTAGCATGTGTTTGCATTGATCTTTGGCAGGGGGCTTAAATTCAGAAATTTTAAATGCTTCTGTAGTTTCTTCCAAGATAGTAATTATATTGCTTGCTAGATTCCCTAGTAATTTTAAGGATAACAATTAATCTCATTAAAACTGCCACCATCTTTTCTTCCTGTTGCTATCTTGTGATTAGCACTATTACCTAATGACAACTTTGAACATGTTTTATAACCACCTGATCTCCTTGCCATTTCTAATTCAAAATGTTCATAAACATGGCAAGGTTGCTACTAGGTGAGAAAAAATTATTCTTAAGTCATTAAAAGCTTGTTTTGTTTTATTAATTTAGATAACTTACATGGATAAAGTAGGGAGTACTAGTCCCACATATTTAAGAGGTTGATTGGTCGTTTTAGGTGCTGTTTTTGTGATGAATTCTCCTTGTGCCTCTTCTAGGGATCCGTGCTTCCTTGCAATTGAGGGAGAGGGAAAAATGTCTATGACTCTTCCCTTGTTCCATGTACAATGCCAAGCCCAATTAACTGACATTTTAAATACAGTGGATTGAATTTGACTGGGTAAGAGACAGATTTGCACTCTGCTCTGCCTCTGCTGCTGAAAGGAGGCTTTAGCAGGAAAGGGGAGCAGGACAGGCAGCTTAGAGCTGTGAGAATGCTCAGGCACAAAAGACACATAAGGTCATCTGTCAATGTCCAGCAGACACAAATGACGATTTATCTTCTCTCAGGAGGATGTATGCCATAACAACAGAACTTTCTCTTTTGTTTGTTGTGTCCAACAGGTTGTAGAGTACCAGATTTTTGTTATAAGTAGCAAAATCCCACTGACCTATTGGCTCCTCTGTAATTAAAAACATCAGCAAAGTTAGGATTTCTGTCTCTGCATCAAAGTTTCTCAGGAGATGAAAAGTTTAGACGAATAGCAGGCAAGCCAGAAGGGGAATATTTTATCTTGGAAATACTGGAATATTTAATTTCTGAATTTATGATATTGAATTCTCCAACTGCTTGTTCAAATTGGATTCACCAGCAAAAATTAGGGGTGAGGAAGATGATGATGAGAATGAAGATTCCTGCTGCACTGAAGACTGTTACTCCTATGGCAAAAATAATTCAATGCCTCCTTTCTCTGGTGATCAGGACTCTTTGTTCAGCCCCTAAGATAAGCAACCTGTGGGCCAAGGGAATCCCAGAAAGCCGTGGAAGCACAGGAAATTTCAAGTTTTCTGTCAGCTGAGTGCTGGACAGTGGTATGCCAAAGAACTTTCGGTATAATCCCACACTGTGTTTGGATCAAGAGCAGGCAGATCAGGACTTTCTTTCTTGCTTTTAGTGGTACACAAAAGATATGACACTTTATGCTATAAATGAGATTCTAGAATTCTCAGGTCATTCTAGTAGTATTTCTTTATACCACATGAAGTAGGTAGTTATAGTGAATAATTTCCTGCTTCCATAAACCCAGTGTAATTCTTCTGTGTTGTTCAGGTGAGTGGTTATTTGTAATAGAGACCTAGTAAAACACACAGGAATAAAATATGACTGAGTGAGAAAACTTAACTCCAATGAATTCAGCTCAGATATCAAGAAGATATCTGGCATTAAAGCAAAAAAACAAACTCTAGACAATCAGCAAAAATACCAACAAAATAAACAAACAAACAAATAAAAAACCCCAAACCAACCAGAACTCAAAAAAAAAAAAAAAAGAAAAAAAAAGGCAAAATGCAAGTACCCTCTCAGGGTGGGTCAGTCTAATGGAGAAAATGAGATGGGAGGACAAGATACCTAAATCTGTGCCTGGATTAGGTCCTAATTCTCAATAGTCTCAGGAAGGGATAATCTCCCCAAATCTTTCTTTCTCAAAATTACTTTAGTAGTGGAGTATTAGGCATGGGAAGAAGCAACTCACATTTTCTTCAGAGGACTTTATTATTATTCCTCATATTATAGTTTTATCTATCTATCCAATTCTAATATTTATGAAATAACAGATTTTTTCATCTACTTCAATAAGTTTTGAGTCCATAAATAATAAAATTAATCTTCTTTTTTCAAGGTTATTTCAAATTAAATGCTAGAACATAGGATAAGACAAGAAGCAATAGCTATAACTATATAGAGTTATAACATGATAACTCTAACTATTATGTAATTACACAGTTATTATAGTTTGTGTAATTATACTGTTTCTAAGTAATTAGTAGTATTTCTTATAGCAGGGAGTTTAGTTCCATTTCTTGTACTATTTTTTAATACAATTTTATTTCATAGTCCTACAAATCCATTTTATATGTAGTTACATGGTGCAGTCATTTATGTACAGAGCTTTGCAATTAAGCTGATGTATTATTAATTACCTGGATGAGAATACATAACTACCCCAATGTACACAATACACCAGTCTTAAAAGCCAACTACCAAGTAAATCTAATGCTTTGTGTAAGTAATCCAATGTTTATCTTCTACATTTGAACTTCATTTCTAGATAAAGTCCATAGATTTCATTTCAGAAAAGGATTTTGTTCAGCAAGACAAAGGGCAGCAGGCTTTTGCCCCACATATGTAGGAGCTGAATGCCTCCTGTGTAATACCAAAACAAATTAAATAGCAATCAAAGGCTTCAGTTTGCCACCAGAGCTCAAAAACTCTCCTAGTGAACTTATAAACAGACATGAAAAAATACTAAATGGCTTCTCCATGTGTTTTGGCTACCAGTGGGTAGAGCTTGTCGAAGCTTTATCCAATATGTTTAGGATAACGCCAGGTGAACACTGCTATGTACACACCTGGTGAAGTATGGGACACAGATTTCCTTCATAGTGCTTCAAATAGAGATGTAGCTTACAGACAGTGTATAATGCTTAAACATCAACAACTTTGAATGGAAGAATCATTTTTTCCCTTAAACTTTAAAAAGATACTTTTGTCAAGATCTTAAATGACACGAATGCATTTGCTTTCTCATATATCAGATAGAATAATGAGCACTATACTGATCCAAAAGTATACACCTGGATCAGCAATTCTGTACAGCTGATAACAATCTTACTGAGTGCTGGTGTTATCTTTCACTGCCTGTGGTGTTTTCTGTACATCGCCATACCTCTAAATCTTCATGGTAAGAATGCACCGCTCTTTCCACACAGTCTCAGACTGTTCCTGTTCAGCAGCCTGCCACTCCCTGTCCAGAAATAGGGAAAAAGCCCCCCTTACATCATTGAAGGAGAGCAACTGAAGGCAGATCACATCCCCACCTTTCTGCTCCTAGCAAATTGTTGAAGCAGAGAAGGATTTCTTCATGTGTTCTGCCAGCAAAGATTTGAAGGTTTCAAGAATTCCTCTGGGATTAAGTGTCAGTCCCCAAGGAAAATCAGATCAGCTTACTGCTCTTACTTCAAGACCCAAGTGCTGTCCCTGTGCTCTGCTGATATTTCAGTGATTCTTGTCTACAACTTAACAGAGTTGTGCCAACTGGGGCAGGATGGCACATTCTGGTACTGTGACCATGAAGGACTCCACTAACTGCAACCACTGCTATGCAGACTGTTTGCATGGTTGCACACACCATTAAACCCAAAAACAGGTTCTGCAGCAGCACGATCCAGAGGTCTGTGTGAGGTGTTTTGGGTACCGAGTGATGCACGGAAGCTTCTGAGGGGAACTAAAAAAAAATATTTTATGATACAATAACCTGAAAGATTAAAGTCATTTATTTAGCCTATAGGTTGAAGACTCAACACATTTTCATCTTCCTTCAGTGTGTATGCAGCAGACCCATCAGAATGTTTTGAGAAAAGGTGAAAACCTAAACCTCTGCACCCATCCTAAAATAGGAAGAATCCACGCCTTTCCTTATTTGAAGAGTAAAAAGAAGCAAAACTGGGTACCCCAATTGAAAGATGTTTAGATCAAATGATAAGTTATATTATATATATTACAGATATATTACCCATCTATCTGACTGTTCATGAATTCAGTTATTTTCCCCAGCTTGAGGGGGGTTTTGCCCATGGTAGTAATTGGTGAGAGATCTTTCCTTGAACATAACTCAACCTACAATCCTTTTGTAACATTTTGTCTCCCCTGTGCAGCTGAGGAGGGCAGTGCCTTTGGTGGGCACCTGGTGCCCAGCAAAGAGCAGACCACCTCACTCTCACATATTCTCACTCCTCTCTCCAGATATATTTGTTCTTCCAGTTTTTTCCCTCTGCTTCTCAAATGTGTTATCCCAAAGGTTGTACCATTGTTGTTGATATGTCAAGCCTTGAACAGTGGCAGATCAGTTCTGGAGCCAGCTGGCATTGATTTTATCAGACATAGGGAAGTTTCTGGCAGCTTCTCACAGAAACCATTCCTTTAACCTCCCCCACCAGCAAAAAAAAAAATAAATCTATATTTAAGCCATGAGTCAAATGAAAACATTTGAAGGTATGATTGCAGCCTACAGTGAATTCTTTAAATATATATATTTTCTCATTAATTGACAGTGGAAATTATTGGTGAAGTATCATTTTAAAGAAAAACAACATAATATCCTGTCAAGCTGAGTATGTTCACACAATGGAAGCTTAATTTTGATTTGGCAAGATAGCTGTGGTCGTCAGGAACTTGCCCTCTTCAGGTTATGCCTTAACATTTTCTGAACCTCCTACTAGAGTCAAAGTTAAATTTACAGTCTTGACATTTTCTACTGCCTTTAAATATCCCTGTGACTAGCTATTCAAACATTTTCCTAGTAGCATTGTTCCCTTGTGTTTCTGAAGCTTGTAATGATCTTCAAGTTTGAAGCTCTGAAATAAAGCAAGGGATAATTTGAAGGGTGAAAAAAGTGTGATTATGACATCAAAACAGCTTTTCAACTTTAGTGGGCTGATGTGCAGTATAAAATCCAAGATAAAATCTAAAGTAGATCATTATCATGTTCATTCAGTGAGGAAAGTTTGTGCATGTAGGGATGTCCATATAAAATTGTTAATCAGATCTTCCATTTTGTCAGGCAAAACACAGGGAAAGTCAGAGATGGTCATTCCCCTTAATTTGCAAGGTGCAGATCAGCTCCTTTAGTATGAAAGCCCATGGAGTTTGCCATGTCTTGGTTATTAGAGCCACACAGAAGAAAGCTGATGTATAATTGATACACTCCATTTTTTACTTTACCTCTCTGCTACCATCAGCCTTCTAGGAAAAATTCACTGGTTATGACTTTGAGTCACCTTTTTGTGGCTGAACTAATTCTTCTCATTTAGTACAGCTCTAACAGGATCTGTCTTTGGCTAATTCTCCCTGTGAGAAAACTAGATAAAGTTACTGTGATGTGAATGATGACACTGGAGAAATTGCATTTGGAAATTGAGCTTTCTGCAGAGGATTAAGCAATAGGGTTAGGACAAGTGACTCCGTGTCCCTTGAAAGACCACATTACTGTCTACAGCTTTCCCACATGTAGATTATTACCTAGTGTAAGTTGCATACAGTGTTTCCTCTTCAGAATATTCATATTATTGATCATTTTAAAAAGAATAACTAACATAATGAGATGAAGGAGAATATAAAGGCAAGATGAAAAACATGAGAACAAATTATCTTTGGCACAATTTGACTCAAGATCATTAAGTACAGAAATTAATAATGTGATTTTTCTTTATGCCAGTTGGATATACAAGACCCATTTCTTCTCTCTGATATTTATAAGGAGCTTAGTAAACTTTACGTACAGCTTTCAATCACTACTAAATGGAGATGTTCCAGCATTATGTTCTTGTTGCTATGCACTTGAAAATTTTAGAGATTGTAGTAGTAACTTGTGATGTATATGTTACCATGGTGATGGCTTTCTTAATGAACAGAGTATGAAATTGGCTCATAAAACACATATACCTTTATCCTGTAAACTGCAGGGGCTTTGTATGAACCAGCATTCACACTTGCTGGTGTGCATTCATACTGCTGGAATGTATGATTAGTGTATTACATGAGGCTGATGGTGTATGCTCAGAAGTTCTTATTGTGGCAGTAGATGCTGATCTGTAGAGAATTAAATATCATTTCCTGAGCCAGAGCCTTCCACTTGTACATAACAAATGTAGGAGCAGTTGGGTACAGCCAACTCATGTTGCACGTAGAGGGGCTGCATACAGACTCCTTCAGGCCTGAAAGCAATATTGCTTTGTTTGCATGGCACCACACTGAAGATAATAAATTCCCTCTCTCAGGCAGTCATGGCAGAGCCACTCAGCATCTTATGTACTGCAGAAGAGAATTGCCCAAGGCAGGTAAGTGTCATTTACTGAAAGGGAATTATACTCAAAGGAAGAACCAACTTTCTTAACAGCTATGTAAAGGGCCTGAAGACCTCCACAGTCACCCTAGAATTTTAAAAAAATAAAACTGTCCAGCTGAGCACCACTGTGTAGGCACAAGGTACTGCCAATTCTCCAGGGTACTTCCTATTCAGGCTCAATGTCCATGCTCCTGCATGCTCTGAGGACAGGCTCAGAGCTAGTCAGACTGACAGTGCACTTAGTGCAGAAGGAAAATATTAACAGTGTACTGGTTTTGGCTAGGATAGAATGAATTTTCTTCAGAAAATCTTTTAGGAAAATTATCAAGTTCTGGTGAGGATAGGTGATGCTATCCCCAAGGTAAGAGTCTACCCTGCCATGACCTATTCTGGTCTAGAGAACCAGGATGATTATATTCTTGTTTCTTCAACTGAGGGTCTCCCATTCCACTTTTTGATCCCCAGATTTCGATGAGGCAGTAGGCAATAGGTCTCACATATATTAAAGTGAAAATTATAGTTGAGAACTTATTTTAAGTAATTTGTCAAAGACATCACAAAGACAGAGTTTAAACAAAGATTATAGAATTACTCAGTCCTCTGGACAAACACTGAGAGATAGTGATAGAATTGCCTGTGTAAAGAGTGACAAAGAAGCCATAAATTTTCATAAAACTGAAAAAAAAGTGTGTTAAGCAATATCACATAAGGAAACTAGGCTTTTTTTTAAACTAACAGACCAGATGCAGAACACTTGATTCATTTCCACTATCATTTGAAAAAGCTGTTGGAAATGGAAGGGCAGGTAAAAGATGACATATAAGGAGCTAAGCACACTATTCTCACTTTACTACAACACCACTACTTACACTGCAAATAAAAGTAACCAGTATTTATCACCTGCAGACTTCAAAGTGCTTTTCTATACACATGATTTGATGGGTTTCTTGAAGGTGTCAGAGATTGATTTTTTCTGGATCCTCAAACACAGATTCATGCATTAGGCTATTGACAGAGTGGCAAAATAATCTTATGGATGTGCCTTACAAAAAACAGAAGGGAAAAATTTTAATGCCACTCAACCACACAATGCTTCTTCTCTCAGTTATTGCTTGTTTGCTTCAATTCCATCAAATTTGCCCAGAAATCCAGAAATTTGTCTTATTTTTTTTCCTAAGACCAGTTTTGAAAGGCTTTTTCCTGCGAGTCATACATGACATGTTTATCCAGAATATTGTTACACTGTTTTATAGTGTACATGAAATTGCAGTCACAGTATGTGTGTAGGAAAGTCCCTTTGAAAGCTTTATTAACATCAAATAAACGCATATTTTCTCAGTTTTGAAAAGCTGAAGTAGAATTCTAAGAATGCAATAAGATTCCAATAACATTCCTAAAGATGAATGCATCAAAAATTTCTGTCTTAATGTGAAAATACATGGCATCCTAAAGCATTTAAATTACTTATCAACTCTGAAAGTCGTACTCTGTAATGTACATAGAGGGTTCTGCAGCATAGTATCTGAATGCATTTACATTATTATTTCTATCATTCAACACACCCACTTCCTCCTAGGACTTTTTCCTTTCCTTTGTAGTTCCACTAAGATCTGATTTGGCCACCTTCTTTGGTGACACTGACAGTAGAACAACTCCTTTAGGTGCTTATGGACTTCACTGTCTGGGCAGTAATAAATTCCCAAGCAGAAGCATTTGCAAAGGATAGATAAGGATGAATAGCTAAACCTGCTCTGGTCCACCCACATAACATCCCTCAAAAGCTCCCCAGTAATAATCAGAGAAAGGATCTAAAGTCATTACAATAATGCATTTTCATTTAATCAATTTGGTGAGTGGGGGTGGTATTATTTTATTGTAATTTTGTAGAAATTAGATTCTATGGAAAGAAATTTTCATTTTATTATCTAATAATCCATGTAATATAACTTTTGATGAAAACAACTTTATCAGTGACAGACCTTCCATTCCTTCAGCTTAATGTCAATATTCTGTTCCTCATAATTTTAACATACTTGGATTAAAAAGTCTACAGTTCTTGTCTTAAATTTGTGTATGTATTGCACAAAAATGCTGAGAAATATGATGGATAATCTTAAGGACACTGCCCATTATCTTTGGAAGGTCACAGGGATTTGGTTGACAAGGGTGTTTCTGAGCAATGGCAGAAAGCAAATGTCACACCATCTTTGAGAAGGGTAAAGAGAAATTAGGATCAAGGAAACTACAGACTGATCAGCTTCATCTTCATGTCTGGAAAGGTGATGGTATAAATCCTCCTGAATTGCTTTCCCAAGCATATTAAGCAGAGGAAAATGAATAGGAATAGTCAGAATGGATTATCAAAGGAAGGATTATGCCTATCACATCAAATAACCTTCTCTTATGATATGACTTGTAAGATGAGTGAACTAAGACCAGTAGTTCCTGTTTATCTTGGTTTAAGAAAAGCTTTCCACTCTTCCATCTGTGACAGTCTCATAGACAAGGTGAGAAGCATGCAGTCTATAAGGACAGGGAGATGGATTAGAAAAGTAGCTGAACAACTGGGCTCAAGAGATTGCAACAGCTGGTTGCAAGCCTTTAATAGTGTATGCCAGAGGATGATACTGGGACAAATACTCTTGAACACCTTCATGAATGACTGGGACAATGAGTCAGAGCATACCCTCAAATAAGTTCACAGATGATGAAAATCTGGGGAAATTTGTTTTTGCATGAGATGGAAGAGCTGCCATTCAGATCATCCTTCACACAGACTGGAGAAATGGACCAAAAGCAAAATCATGAAGTTCAGCAAAGGGAAATCCCACCACCTGCTTCTGTGAAGTTATAACATCAAGCTAAGTAGAGACTGGGGGGCTGACTGGAGGCAACTTGGAGAAGAGGACCAGGAGGTCCTGTTTACACTACAGTGACCACAACACAGCATGGGCCCTTGAAGTAAAGGCCCTAGATGGCCCTTCTTTGAGCGGGGATTTGGAGTAGGTGACTTCCAGAATTTCACTCACTTGTCAGCGGTTCCATGACTGTGAGGACAGAAATGTTCTTTTGTCCAGGAGAGGAGCTTGCAGAGGACTTCCCAATACACAAAGGTGAAGACGAGCATCCACACGGCCTTTGAAAGTAGGCAAATCTTGAGACACTGTGTATTCTGAGTGCAGTCTGCAATACTGCCTACTGACGTGAATGCAGAGTGCTTGCCCTCTATGTTTCTCAGGGGAATACTCATTTTCTGTTCTTCTTTTTCTTCCTGCAGTCACACAGCAAAGTTGATGCACCTGATACATTTACCATCTGCACAGTAAAATCACTCAGATTTCTTTGATGGGAACTGTGTAGCCTTGTACACATTAGAGATGTCTCAGATTTCCAAATGTCCTTTCACTGTGATGGAGTTTAACATAGCTTCCCAAAATAGCTTACTTACTAAATTTCTAACTTCCTGCAAATGTGGTTTCCTTAATTCTTATAACCTTGTCCTGGTGTACAGCGAAAAACAAACACTTCTTGAATTATTTTAAGCTGAAAACATATTGGCCTCTAATGCTCTAACCAAATTAAACAGAAGATCAAGTTAAGCGGTGATCAAATCAGCTGGTCCTGTTATTTGTGTAGCCAGATTAAATTCTGAATATGTACCCAGGCAGGTATCCTCTAGCTATGCATGAGTACTTCTGTTAAAAGCTCCGAAAATTACATTTACTGTTGTCTATTTTCATTATTTTATTGTGAGGAGTCATTTAGGATATAAAATAATTATCTCTACAGCTGTTGGAAAAAGGTGATTACTGGAAAACTTGATCTTTCTTAAAAAAGGTAAACAAGTAATCTGCCAACCTTTCTGTTTCCAAAAACCTCAAGTGTGAATATCTGCAGAATGTGTATCTGCTCAGTGAGAGGAAAAAAAAAAAAAAAAGAAGAAAAGCCAAAATTTAATATTTTTAAGCTTTGTGTTTTTAGAAAAATAGCTTCATTATTTTGGAAGCTTTATTTTCTTACATGGCAAGCACTTGAGATTAACAAAGTTCAATTCAAGAAACCAACAAATGATAAAAGAAAAAAAAGTTGAAATGAGATATTGAGAAACCAATTAGGTCAGTCCTCTATGGATCTTTTCTTTTTACAAATCAAGATTGATTGCGCTCGGATTGAATTGCAGGAGGCAAACTGAACAATGATGCAGACAGAGCACTGTGTGTGCTCTGTGTTTCCTGGCATTCTAGCATTACCTTTATGGGCAAGTAAATTAGGCAGAGAATTTTCTCTTCCAGATATGATTTCTTATAACCCTCTGGTCTTCCATGTATACCAGTACACATGCTTTTTATTAAAATTTTTTGTCCTTATGGTACAGACAAAATAAAAAACCCCAAAAGACTATGTTTCATTTTCAGGTGATTTCATGTATTTCAAATTTTTAAATTCCGTGATGTAAGAAATCTCCTTATTGAATGCAGATATTTTTGATCCTTTGGTCCATGCATCAATGCAATACTATAGAAATACAAAATAGTGTAATACTACTATGATATTAGAATAGTAGGATAATATATATTACCGAGATGCTATAAATTTTTTAAAATTATCTGTTTCCTAATTTTTGGCAGAATACATGTATTTGCGTGTTTAAAAAAGAATCACCTGGGTCACATGAGAATCTGTATGCGTCAATAATCAAACTCAGGTAACTTCCCTTTCCGCAGATTCGCTCTTTCTTTTCTAACATCCAGCATCTCAGGGACATTACTGGAGTTTTTTCACATGCTGGTAAAACTAAACCTTTAGACATATTCCTGCAGCTGTTTGGAAAGCTGCAGGAAATATCTGTCTCAAGAATTCAGAAAGCTATCCTTTAAAAAAGGGAAAAGAGGTGATGTTGTTTCTAGCTTTAAAGCCTTTAGGCATTCCCTGCCTGTAGTCACTCTGTGCTTTGAATTTGTTCATGTATTAACCTTTCATTCTACAAACATCTTTTGTCTCAAAAGAAGAAAAGTAGAATTTTTATATAAATCCAGGAGCTCGGCTGTCAAAGGAGTCTTAGCCTTTACTTTGAAATTGGCCTGTTGAAAACAATCTATTCTATAAGCACCTAAAGCCAGCTGGCCTGAAGGAAACCTAAATTTTCAATAGTAGCAAAGTGGCAAACTGGGAAGATTACTGTAAATGCTCATCTTAATCTAGTTGCAAATTCTATGATCTTTCACAATAAACAATCACAGTTTGGGAAAAAATAAAAAAAATGTTATGGAAATGGATTATGAGGGACTTAGGGAACTCTATTTTTATTTACAGTAAAGTAAATTGGTGTCTTGAGATCAAGAAATAACCATAATTACTGAAATGGGAGACCTACAGACTGGTTCATGTGAGAATATGCTACTTCAGTCACAGCTGCATTGCATTGACACAAGGAAGCAGCACATGGTTGAGCTTAAATTCCTAACTGTAGTGACCTCCACTTTTGCACTGGTTGTGGGCTCCCAGCACTACCTCCGGAATTTCCCTCATTTTAGGCATCTCTTTTCATCTGGAACATTCTAGAGCAACTAGGATGTGTGCAAATGTGACTCAGGACCTAGAAAAGCCTCATGCCTTGCTGGAATGGCCTCTGAGGGCCAGGGAGATACTAGACAACATTCCAAATGACATGACCTGTCTTTGAATAAGTAGCAAAAGAAAAACCCTTCAAATACTAACACTCTCTTAAGTCCATTGAATATTTTGAGCAGGCCTCCTTCAGTTATGATGGGAAAACAGATCTCCAGACCACAACCAACCAAGAGAACTTGCAAGATAAAAGCTTAACTGTATAAGAATTTAGAGCTGATGGTTGCCTTTTGACAGAGATAATATTGGTAGGATTAATTTCTGAGAGCATTGGCTGGATTGCAGAGGAGGTCCTTGCAAATTTTCCAATGGAAACCAGTGCTCATCTTCAGCTCCTTGATTATGGGAAACCTTGAATGAATCAGTAAGAACTTTTTGAACTTTATCATAAACAGGAATTAAATTGTATATATGTTTTAGATGTGCTTTTCTACAGTTATTTCATTCAAGAAACAAATAATATTTTAACAATGAACTTCCTTTTTTATCACACTGTTGTCCTAAGCAACAAAAGAAGACATTAATAAGAATACGTCTTGTTTGTTTTGAAACAGTGGTGTTAGGATTTTCTTTAATGGGCCCATATACAGATACGTATATGTCTATATACACAACAGTTCTATGTGTATACATGGTAAAGAATTAGGATTTGGACACAGTTTTACTTTTTTGTTGTTGTTTGTTTGTTTGCTTGTTTTTGTTGTTGCTAAAGTGTATTGCCAGTAAAAGATTTTTTGTCAATTTTCAGTTAAAACTTTGAATGTTCCACTAAGTAATATTTCCACTGCTTTTGGGTTGAATAATACGCTTTTAACATTTTTTTTTGCTGATAGCAGTAGTGTGATTGTGCAGAAAAGGTGATGGGTCTCATTTATTTAAATTGACTACTTGGAAAGTTTGGGAATTATTTTGACTTTGGCACTTATTCCAAATCTGGGAATTGTAGTACTAGTTAGATTTAGCTAATTAATCTTCATATATTTCATTAGTCACAGCTTATTTTGAATCTAAAAAATCATCCAGTTTTTTCCTTAGTTTAGTGGACTGGAGCATTTCCTTTTAGGCCTGAGGAGCAGATACAGAGCACCAGCTATGTGGTGTTAGCAGTGTAACAAGCTCCAGGTTCCAAATGTCAGTGGCACTAGAGCTGTGCCAAAGAACATCAGGTGAGGTGGCCTGTCTGTCATGGGCACAGCTTTAAAATGTACTTATGGGAAATCACCCAAGAGTGGGGGGGGATGAAGGAAAAGAGAGCCTTAATCCCATTGATAAAGTGTCATCAAATCCTATTCTTTCAAGGATTTAAAGAGATAATCCCAGGCAACCCTATTGAAGAGTTTTTCACCACCTAGTGACAGCTCTACCAGCACTGTGACATTGCAGTTGTGTGTCAGCTTACCTGCTTGCCTGCTCAAATTTATGGAAAGCTGTTTGTAAAAAGCACAACATTCCCTCACCCACTGAATATATATCAGATGCAAAAATACACTTGAGGTTATATATACTAGAAGTCTAAACTGTTCAATTTGACATATTTAGCTTGCTGGCAATGTGCTTTGTTTAAATTAAAAAACAGCTCTTTGCTAAAGATGATGAAGTAGAATGCTGCATTGAAAGAAAGTATTAATCATAATTAGTGTAGTGATTTGCTCTTTATTAACACTGTTGCATCAGTAGCCTCAGGCCCAAATCCAGATCGCTGCCCCATTAGAGTAGACCAATGCATATTAAATTACTAGTGAATTAAAATATACAACATTTCCTATAAACCAACACCTCATAGAGCTGTTCCCTTCTCCAGAGAAGCTGACTCTTCTTTTTTTGTGTTTAAATGGTAAGGACCATGGTGAATGTCTGGGTTTCATTGTGTTTGGACAGCAGAGGAAGCCCCATCAGCCATTAAGAAGTCCAGGGAATTCTTGGTGCTGCCATTCTTGAAGTTTTGGGAGAGGGCTCTGCCTGTGCTTGGTCATCTGTGACACCAACAAAGCCACGTGTTTGTCTGAGTGTGTGTGTGCAAGGGGCCAATGCCACTGGAGATGGTAGGAACATTTTGTGCAGGGTGTGAAAGAAGAGCCAGCCTTGGCGGACTCACAAGGGCGAACTGCGACAGAAAATGATAAATAATATGTTTTGCTGCGTATTAGGGTTTTTTCCCCTCATTTCACATTAATTATTTTGAAACATTGGCTACTCCTGCTATATATTGCAGGGAATCCACGGCTAATTATCAGACCACTGGTTTTGTAGACCATTTTGGTGGTTATAAATTAGTTTAAATCCTGCTGATTCACTAATTTGACTTCTCAGAGGGTCTCAGAGTCACACCTGAGGTTTGTTAACTGAACTCTCTTCATGTTGTTTACTATATTTAAGTAGTTTTCAAAGGCTTTAACAAAAGTCTTGGCCTAACTCTGCTAATGCAGCTGTATGGGTCACCTTCACAGCTGCAGTGGGAAATTAGCACTACTTGGGAGGAACGGACCTGCTCCTGGGCAGTGTTTCCTGAATGTGTTGCTGGTTGAAGCAGGTTGAAGCAGGAAGCCTTATGGCTGCAGAACTGTAAAGGCTTCCAATTAATAACAAACCAAATAAAAACCGAACAAAATCCCTCAACTGACCAAAAAACCCCAACCAACCAACCAAACCAAAAACAACCTCAGAGATTTATATTTGAAAAGCAGGATTAAAAAAAAAATTCATGTGAATCTAGATCCAAGGTCCTATATGAAGTTAGGTAGGAAATTCCAAGAGTTTCCCTGAGAGATTTTTATTCTCTGATTCTGCTTTAGAGATAAATAATACCAGCAGATTTTATTATCTCACAGGAAAATGAGGTATTTCCATCTCAGTGTGAAAAAAGAAACCCGCAGATTAGACAAATACTGCAATTCTGAGAAAAAATAAAGCTAAATTTTTATTATTCCAAAACCTCTGGGAAAAAAACAAAAGCAATCCTTTTCTCTAAAATGTTGCTTAAGTGGGAAACGTAGGAGAGTTTCTCTCATGTCTCAGAAAAAGCAATATTTATCTCCTTTAAATAAAAACATGAATAGTATTCCTTGTTCAATAGCTTAGTGATCAGAATTCTACCCTGGGATTTTGCTTTTCTTCCTCGAAAAACAAACAAACTGAAAATTCAAGGGAAAGATGCAAATGTGTGTCTCTTTTTTTCCTAGTTTATATTAAGGTTTTAATTTTTGAATGAAAATGTGTATATGGTTTCACTTTTCTCTGTCTTGGTTTTTTTAAACATCTTACAGGTGAAGTCTTCCTAAAAATAATTATTCTGACTGAAGTGCAAAGGGCAAAATTTAAGAGATTAAATATTTCACTGCTGCAGAACCATGTTTCCCAGATGTGTTTGGAACACAGAGAGAGACAAGGTAAGAGATCTATAGGACAATATATCCAAATGTCTGTGGAAGCCTGGTCTGTTAGGCAACAAAAAAAATTGCATTTTTTAAGCTCGTTTAAGTTCAGAATTTCTTTTCCACCATGAATCTTCATGTTTTTAGAATAATATGTTATAAAAAAGAACAAAACTAATCAAGTTACTGGATGGGAGTTAGAGAGGGTTGAAACACAGTCAGTGTCAGAATGTCATCTCATAAATCAAAGTCTGTGTTAGTTTGGGGATAATGTGGTTCATGTTAGATAATGAAACGTGATTTCAAATAGAAAAGATTTCAAAATGATACCTGAAAAAATCTAAGCACTGTGTTCTAAAATTGCCCAAATGTTCTACTGCCTCAGCTGTGTTTTCAGACCCAATTTTGTCAAAGTTGACATTCCACTTTAGAAACATTGATGTTGATGAAATGGCATTTTTGAATGACAAATGCTTGGTAATCTTTAAATTGGTTTTGCTGGGACTGTATTTTATTTAACTACTGATCTTTGATCCCTGAGGTCCTGAGGATCAAAAGAAATTAGAAGAGACTTTCAAAATAACTTGCACCAAGTACTTAAGAACTTTCTACTGCACCCTTCATTTTCTGTGAACTGTTGTCCTGGCTCAGGCTTTTTCTACCCTTGTAACTCATATATCATTTTTAGAATGGAGAAAGTGACTTTGCATCACAAGAGTAATTTTCTGACATCCAGACGTATCAACTTTATACTTGTAGAGATTCTTGCAGCTAGTTGATACGTGATGAATCAAAGCCTTCTGATGTTGAAAGCAGCCCAGTATTACTCTTTAGCAACACTTTGGAAGGTTATTTCTTCAGATATTGTATCATCTCAATTTCTGATGGTATTAAATAAATTTTTAAGGTAATGCATTTTGATGAAGTATTTATTCCAATAAGTAGTAGAATTTAGTCTACAGCTGGGATATGAAACCTTCTATTTAAAAAGTCACTGTTTCCTTCACAATAGCTAACTTGAAAACTTCAGTGCACTGGATCCATTGCTCCAGACTGCACAGATTTGAGGGGATTTTTTATTTGCCTTTTTGTTGTTTGAGCTGTCTTTGTCTTGACTCATCAGTTTGATCACTTCTGTTTTTCCTATTCTCCTCCTCAGTCCTGGTGGGGAGCGGAGTGAACATAGGGAGGGCTGTGTGGTGCTGAGCTGCTAGCTGGGGTCAATGCACAACAGCTAAAAATTCCCTTTCATTCTTAAGAGCCAAAAGGTTCTTTTATGCATATCAGTGCTGCAAATTTAGCAACAAACTAATAAAGTATTTTTAAATTTCCTTTCCTATTAAAACCTCTGAATAAAGCAGTTAAGCATCTCTGAGGGTTTTGTGAAGAGTAAGAAAATGTTTTGTTTCAGAGGCCAGTCTTTGCTGTTATTATGCTGCATCCCAGGGAAGGACCATGGTGTGCTCTGAGGTTGTGTTCAGGTGGGTAAGTACCCGTCAGGGGCACAGGGAAGGGGACTCCTCTGACAGTGGTAAAATTTGTGATGGTGTGGCTGAATTGTGCCTGAGGTTCTGCAGTGTGATACCAGCCAGGTGCTGGGGAGGGAGGCTGCCAGCTGCTAACTAGCAGGGCATTCCAGAATGGCTCTGTGACACGGCTGCAACCTCACCACGGCATGTCCTGGGGAAAGTCTGCTCACTGCTCACTATAACATGAAGTGAAAGCACTCCGAGCTCAATCTTTAAAATAAATTAAAAAAAAATCACTTGTTCTTAAGAGCAAATTGTATTTTTCATGAAAACCTGTAACCACAGATCAGCATAATTCTACAAAAATTAGCCATGAAGTTAAATTAAAAAAATGAGTGGTACTAAACATTGTATTGCATATTATATCACATCTTACAACATCTACTTTGATTCTTTCTATGAAAAGACCCTGCGTATAAAACAAAAACACCTTTATTATTTTGATTATTGCTGATAAAAAGTAAAAGAAACTGAACCAGGAAAAGAAGAAATCCTTCCTTAGCTTTTATCTCTTGTTGTTTATGTTTTTGTTCTAAAATTCTAGAACAAAGTACATTACCAATAATAGGGTTCCTGCTCTCCTATTTTCACACTTTTTACTCATCCAAAAAAAATTTAAATAACAAGAGAGAAAATTGTGTTTCCCAAGTTTCAGTCAGTTCTGTTGATGTTGACTGAATACATGAGGTGGACACAGCCTTCATTTTATGCGTTTTAAACATAGCTCAGAAAAGTAATATGTTAATGTCATGCTCATCATATAGAGAGGGAGCTGACATATGTAGAATCAAGGCCTCCAAAGGCATGTGTTGCAGTGTTTAATTTTTTTTTTTTTCTTACAGAACTCCTTTAGAGGACATCAAAACCCACAAAGTTTCAAAAAGTTTAATGAAAATTCTTGGTCAGATAGAGAACAAAAATCTTAATAGATCTGCACCAGATTATGATATTAAAAGCATCATTTTCCAGACACAAGTTTATTTTCATTAGTTTATAAATACTTGTTTTTGCGCCGACTCTTCCTTTCTGTTCTCAAACAGCATCCAACTCTTCTCAGAAAACAAAAGCCAATGGGTGACATGTTCCTGCTGGATAGCTGTACAAATTTTAGGTTTAACTATTTAAGATGCATGTTATCAGAACAACACAACTTTCACCAATGTTTTTACACTCTGCCTTATGCTGAAGCGTAAAAAGAGCAGTATTAGTTGGGATCTCTGGTGATGTAAATTCAGGCGTGATTTATGGGCTATGGACCTGAGAGGTTCCCTTCCTGGCTGTTGATCTGCTCCATACATAAATACCTAAGAGAAGAGCTCACCTTCCCTGCATCCCCAGAGGACAGTGGAACCTTCATGAAACCATGAGAAGCATGGATGTAAGAGTGGGGCAGGCCCTCTGTTTTAGGGGGGAAACCATAGGAACACCTGCAGGGTGTGACTGTGCCTTAAGTCTTTCCCAAATTTTCCACTTAAACTTACAAGGAGTGGAATAGCACCCTATTCTTGGCAATAAGTCATGTTTTTCTTTTTCTTCTTTTTGATATGCTACTGTGCAACTTGAAAAATGAGTCTTGTTCAAGTAGGGCTTTCAATGCTTTCAATGCTTTATGAGGAAAAGTATTTCCCTAATTACTGAAACAGACACTTAAGGAAAAAAAGAGCAGGTGACCATTACTAGGTATTCTATTCATGCTTTTCAGAAACACACTGTATTGTATGGAGTAGGGGTTACATTTCATATTCTGAGACATGTAATTGAGCTTTAATCTGACATTCATGTAAAGGAACAGAACAATGCCTTATCTACAGAGAAAAGAATACAGGCAATAAAACTCTTGAGTGTTTGTTTATTTGCCATCTGACAAGCATTTGAATTTTACTTCAGGGGTGTAGATAATGTTTCAGATAGATAGAATTTATATTGTTTTCTCGAAAATATTTTGAATCCAGGTACTCATATGCTTTCATTTATTCCTTGATGAGTTTGGTTTTCTCTTATGTTGACAGAAATTTTGAGAAGTGGTATTAGTATATTAAGAATTGCATTGCAATTTATACTGCAAAATTGCACATTCTGAGGAACAATGGTAAATGAGGGCTTTGGAAGACAAGCAGCCCTCCACCCCATCACACAACTGAGTGTGATGTCATAAATCTGCTTGATTGTTACTGTGGGTGCCCAGGTCCTGTCTGGGAAGGGGAATGAAACACAAAATTACAGAGTATAAAGATAATTTTACATACACAAGCATTTGCACTTTACTGAAAAGAGCAGATATTTAAAAAAATGTCTATCATTTTAGTATCAGTGTTGGGAAAATAAATAAATTACCTAAAAAGAAAAATTTTACTAAACTTATTTCATTTTCTTATCATGTAGTAAAAGAGTGAACCATATTTCCTATCATTTGTGGGGATTGAGTCCACAGTCAGTGCCTCATATCAGTGGATAAAGATCTATCTCCACAGCATGAACCTGGTGCTTCCATGTCACAATTGCTGTTGTGCCCTTCTCCTATATAGAAAAATACAATTTAGTATTGAACAGACTTGTGAAAAACAGCTGTATCCACATTAGGCACCTTTAGATATGTGTGGTGGATGTTGCTACAGTGAACTGGCTCCTTTGGGTTTGTTTTATAGCCAAACACAGAGGTCTAGATTGAGGGGATATGAAAATTACAAGAACAATGACAGCAACAAAATTTAGGCTCTTGTTCTGGTGTGGACATTCAGAATTCAGCAAAGGAACAGCTCCCTAGCATTGCTCAATTCTATCAGCTGCTGAGGGAGCATAAAATGACTGAGATGAAGACTAAAATTAGGCTTAATGAATCCCATCCTCATTTTTACAGGGAATTGGTGTTTGGGGAATGCACAGATTTTTTCATTTTTAATTAAAATACCATAATTAGGTTCTTGAAAATAATTTGCATTCCATAAAATGTTTTTGCATTTGTCTCCTCCTTCCTATTTTGAGACTAAAAAAGTCTTCAATTTTTTTGTCTTTTAAAAGTTGAATTTCACTTAGTACTGTTAATTATGGTTTCATTCTTGAGCAACATCCTCCTATTGATAATTTTTGAGTCTAGACTGTGGTGTTTTCTGGCATTGCTGAGACTCAGTGCAGCTGACTGGAGCAGAGAACACTAAAACTCTGCACTCTATACCAGGGGCTGGTGAGGACTGCTCACCACCCCCAAACAAGAGTAAAAATGAAAAATTAAAGTCTGAAAAATAAAGTCTGAATTGCAGCATTTTATGGGTGCACAGTAATATCTTACATTTTTCCTTGCAAAAAAAAATTAAACAATCCTAAAATTGTTGTAGTATGCAAAGTGGATTTCTCAAATTTATTTGATGAATATGAGTTCATGAGCTTCTGTTTTAATTAGAATGAGTCATAGGTTTTGCATTTTCTTTTGTGACGAAGATTTTTTCATTCTATTTATAGAATATATTCTTTTTAAATCCCAGTTAGATAAGAAGCAGCATCTTAGGGTGGCATGAGTGATCTTGAATTATATTTTCCAATGAAGATTTTTAATTATAATTATGATCTGAGAAATAATTTTAAACTGTATTTTACAGGGTTTTCTTTAATACAGGAAAATAATTTTCTCTTTCTGAATTTTCAAATTATTTGACTTTGTCAGAGGAACGCAGTTTGCTCAATAGTTTCTCTGCACCATGAAGACAATAATGCTGTCATCAATTAATTTCCTAGGTATCACAATGTTTGTATGAAATATTTTTTTATAACAGCCTTTAAAATATTACATTTGAACTTACTTCCTATTTCCCATCCTAACTTTATTTCTGGATCACAGTTTTTCTGATTATGTGGGTTTTAGGGATTTGATCCCAGTGTCTGCAGATCAATGTGTATTGGTGGACTATTCTGAAAGAAACTGGAAGAAGCATCAGAGAAAAGAAGAATTTTGTTTATCTTCCATATACAGAAGAGCACCTATGAGATTTTGCTCAGTATATCAAAGACTTCTAAAGAAATGTGAGATGACTACGAACTGGAAAATATTGGAAAATATTGGATTAATTAAAAAATAATTCTGATTCTCTAGAACCTACTCCACAGGTGTGTTTATAGGCAATATTTATGTGCACTTTGGCAATTAATGTGTTTTAACAGGTTTATTTAGCAGGTTTTTTCTTGTCCTGTAAAGCAGTAAATCCAAATCTCTGATCTCCTTATTTCTGGACTTTTTTTCTTTTCTTGATTAGTTTGGTTTGGTTTGGTTTGGTGGGGTGAGGCTTCTTTTGGTGGTTTTTGGGGAGTTTTATTGGGGGTGTTTTTGTGCATGTGTGTTTTTGGGGGAGATTGTTTTTTGTTTGTTGGTTTTGGTTTGGTTTGGGTTTAGGGGAGGTTTTCTAGGGCTAATTTGGGGTTTTTTTTTTAGTGATATTTTTTGTTTGGTTGTTTTGGAGTTTTTTTACTATTGGTCTGATTTAATGTTTCTGGATCTTAAGAGTATATCTATTCTGATGAATAAGAAAGCCAAAGAGCAGTCCCTGGACCCCATGCCTGGTAGAATTGTTTGGTTCATGTCTATGCTATGCCAGGGACAGCTCCTCTCTGGCAGGCTGGCTGCTTCTAAAGGCACACAGTAGCCCTTGGCAGCTTCATACTCAGACAGTGTCCCACAAATGCAAAATGCAGAATTATTAGTATGTGATGCAGTAGTGCTACTGAGAAAAAATTCTAAGCGCCTGAAATAATGCAAGGATTATATTGAAATTTGATAGGGAAAAGTTTTTATAATGGAAAAAGTTTTTAGAATGTAAATGAGAATATGGCTTCTGTGCACTGGCATATGTGAGTACTCAAAGGTACAAGACAAATTTGGATAATATCTTAAGACTAAGGAGAATTGTATCAGACAGACCTTATGCAATTGTATACACACAGCCTTATGGAGAGAGAATCTGTCTGGCATTGTTCCCTGAACAGGAATGGGGATAATTTGTGGAAAATGTGCTGGAGTGCTTCAGGAAAGATCAGGACAGTGAGCTGACAGTTAAGCTGTGTAGAGAACCAAGTCTGACTTATTTATAACAAGTTCTCCAAACTTGTTCCTGACTCTGTTACAGAAGGCATGTATACTGAATACTCCAGATGAAATCTTGTCTGTGATTGGTGATTTATTTCTAGTATAGTTTGAAAAAAGTATGATGTTACTGGTATATTCAGGAATCTATGTTTATGTTGACTTTGTCATAATGGTGGCTCACATTATCCTCCAACTGACTAAACATCTAGCATTCCTTATTCTATATCTGTCTCTCTCAAATTCCAGATAAGTTGAATTATTCCTATATGTCAAAGCATCTTAATCACCATGACATTCTAAAACTATTGATACTCACATAGCTGTTTCTATGGTGTATATTATGTTTTCTGCTCTTTGAATGATCTTGGGATATGGGAATTACAAAGATGGTCAATGACTTTCCTTGCTCCACTAAATCATATCTGTGGATTTTTGCTGAGATAAAACTAATGATAGAAAGCTTCTGATTATGGTCTGATTTGGAAAGAATCCACTAAAGATCACCAAGCTAATGCTGACAGGTTTTCACTGGAGAAAAATAAATGTATTGTGCTTTTGCATTCCTGAGCAGCACAGGTTTAATATGAATATTATGAAGCTAAGCCAAAAAAAAAAGAGAAAACTCCCTCAATTTCAGGAGACATAGAACTGCTGCAGCTGTTTAGGGGTGATACACAGAACTAGCTGCATGTAATTGCTGAAATAGATTAAACTTACCTGTACCAGGAAATTTTGCCGAGTTCAATTGGTGAGCTTCCACTTTATGGCCAAAATGTATTTTATTCATCTTGTAAACCAGGCCTAGTTATAACTAGATGTACTCTTCAAATGGTATTTATAGGCAATGGAAGTCTCCTGCAGAAAATGATTCATTCCCTTGGGATTCTGTATCTCCGTCTAGAGGTACCTGTCTCCCTCAACTAATTGTAGCAATAACCTACAATAGCTAGCCTCCAGACCTGTCTAAATCAAGATAATTCAAGACATATATTTTAAGTATGACCATATGCCTTGAATGATTATATTTCACTGCTTTTCTGTTTAGTATTCTCCTCTATAAAATATATTCCGATCTTTTTGTATGTAAAAAATGCTTCCAAATTTGCAGTCACCAAGGGTCATCATTACAATGCTAAGTTTTTTTTCTGCCATAAAATACCACAAAAAAACCCCCCCACCAAAACCCCAGCTATCTGCAGGTGTTTTTTGATAACATCTGCAAGCATGTTAGAGTTGAACAGAATTAGCCCTGGTTTTAAATCCTGGCACACATCACCAGTGATTGGCCTCCAGCTGGAGCAGATCAGCTGATCACCACAATGATCCTGGAAGCTGAGTCACTTTTCAATTTGTCTCACTACCCACTTATCTAGACTGCAATTCTTCAGTTTGTTCATGATTATTTGATGGGAGGCAGTGTCAAAATCTGAAGTCAACATGAACAACAACAGTAATCTGCTGAGCCAATGATTTCTTTGCAGAAGGTTACCAGGCTATTCAGGCATTTGACATGATACACATGATTTATATAAGATAAAACTTCAATATATGCAATAGATTTTCCTTTTGTAAATTCATGTTGACTAGTCTCAAAAGCCTTATTTTCCTTAATGTGATTGGAAATGCACTTTGGGATTATTTGCTTTCTCACCTTCGCAGGGATTCAGGTGAGGCTGATGGCCCTGTGGTTACCCTGATTCTCACTTTTGCCTGTCTTCATCAGTTTACTTTTTTCCTTTGTCCAAGAATCTCTTGCAGTTACCATGATCTTTCCAAGGTAGTTGAGAGTGGTCTTGCAATAATATTTTCCAGCTCTGTCAGAGCTCATGAGCATCAGATCCCATAGACTTGTGGATGATCCATTTCTTTAAATGATGCCTTTTTCCTGGTGTTGGGAAAATGAATGGTTAAAGGGGTTGGGATCTTTACCTCAGTATTTTAATCAGGATCCTATTTGATGCATCCACTTCGCCCAGGTGACGCGTTGCAAAATGCACACCCCCTGCCCATCACACACACCAGTTATAGACTTTTACACATTAGCATATCTAACAAGGGGGCCCAATAATAAGGTTAGGGTGGGCAGACCCCTAGTTTACAGAATCCTCCTGTCAGGAGACCTTGGGTTCCTGAGATAGTAGGAATGTTTGGTCTCCCTGGCTCTGCAGTTCTGGGGTGTTCAGTCTCAGGGCCTGCAGAACACTTACAAAACACTAAGCACTAAACTAAGTAAAAGGTTGCAAGTATGCATACTGCTAATACTTGTGGATACAGAGAACTGTGTAAAAGGTATATAAAAGAAAAGACAAAAATCATTCTGGCATCATAAATATTACCAAATCTGACCCTCTTCTACTGAGAGTAGCTCTTCTTTGCTCTAGACTTTCCCAGATATTACAGGAACCTGGAATCCCAGAAGATAAATCTTAGCAGTGAATACTAAAATATTTTCTGTGTTCTCTTACATCGATTCCCTGCACTATTCAGCAGCAGCTTGATAGCTCTGGTCTTCCTTTTGCTACTGATACTCATGTTGAAGCCTTGACAGATATAACCCTAGACGAGTTTTGGCTTTCCTAACCACAGCCTTGTCCTTGGAGAGTGTCTCTGCTCTTTCTGATTATCTTGTTGCTTGGTTTGGTTTTTTTTATTTGTTTATTTTTCATATTTGACTGTAGTTAATACATGCAAGACTCAATCCATGTTCATATGGGCCGACATCTTGTCACCTTTACTTGATTGTCCACATATTGGGATGGACCATGCACAAGCTTGGAAAAAGTGACCCTTGCAAATCAATCAGCTCTCCCAGACCCTTATATTTTCCTTCGTCTTTTCAGCATCACAAACACCACCATCCCTCTAGGGTCAAGAATTCCCCCAGCCTTTGCATTCCTGACTAATTTATCATTTGCTGTAATTGTGAGATCCAGCAAAGCTGTTCCCTTCATTGACTTCTCAACCACCTGTGCCAGGAACAATGCACTCCAGAAACCTCCCATATTGCTTGAGCTCTTCTGTGTTTTGCCTCGGCAGATATCAGGCTGGTTTCAGTTACACATGAGGGTCAGGACTTAGAGCTGTCTGAAGAGAGCCAGACACTATTATGCCCCTTTTTATATATCAAGGCTTTCCCCAAATAAGTACTATTGAATATAAGTAATTTATTTATATTTTTAATACCAGAACTGAAAATGAACTAAATGTTGTTAAGGAAATAACTAGGACAGTTGTCAGACTGAAATTATACTTTCAATACTGGGGAAAGAAATGCATTCTGTTAGGAAATTATTTACCACAGCTTCACATCAGAATATAACGGTGGTTCTTAAAAGCAGTTATTAAAAGCAATTATAAAAAGTAGTATTAAAAGCAGTAATAGCCATATGTGCTTACATTAAAACAAATAAACAAACAACAAACCAACAATGCTGTGCTTCTTTTGTTTTTTAATTCATTCCTGAGTACATCAGTGACATTCAGAAAGAATTATAAGATAATGACTGGAAAATGACCTTTCTAATGATTGCTGTTAAATTTTTAAAAATTATACATATGTAATAAAGATTTTAAAAACCCCCTTCATTGTATAACTTGGTGAATGTGAATGAACATATAGGCCTCTTTAGGAAAGATCTGAGGAATATGTGCTTTACCTGACAAGGAACAGAGCTCATTACCGCTAGAGTAATCAATAACCCCTGCTAATGTGTTCAGTTGGCGACATAGACCAGATCAATAAAACCTGCCACATGCTTTTGTTTTAGGAAATGAAACCTTTTAGTTCTTAATTAAGGGAGAGACCTCACATCCTTAATGATGTTTGCAATGACTGTTGCCACAGAGGACAATAACAACTGCGTCTGAGGTTTGCTCTAAAAGACTTTGACAAAGTAGTTTGAGAGTTGAGCCAAAGCTGATCTAAATTTATTTAATTTATTTTAATGCAGCAAAAGTGGGGGAAAATAATATTCAAGAAGAAGTATTCTGATAAATTACTCTGGTTATCAGAGGATATAACACTTCCATTACTGTAACGTGTGTCTGCAATCCGGCAACAAAAGATACAGAATCTTTTACGGAATCAAAGCCAAAGTGCTTTGTGTGCTACTGATCGTGGATCTTTAGACATCGCCATTGCAAAATGTAAGTTTTTTTTTTTTGCTTCATCTCTGTTATTATTCTGACTTCTGTATGCTGGTGCACTTTCTACAAGGAAGTTAGGCTGAGGGAAAGCTCATGTGGAGGAACAGGAGCAAACTAGAAATAATGACTGCACTGAAAATGGCTCAGCTATTTACAGTTAATAAAAGGATAAACATATGAGAGGGAATGGATTACTTTAAATGTTTAATCAAAAAATCCTATTTGCATAATACATGAAAGATGAGAATGGGCTCATACACATGCATCTTGGTGATGGTGTTATTGTTTTTCCCAATGTAGGTATGTTGAAAAACAACTCTCATCCAAGGTTTGTATAACTGGAGCTAACACTTTCATTTCCAACACAGTTTCTGTGATAAGATTAGCTGCAATGAAGTCTGAAAGGTTCAAAGAGAGTTTAAGAGAAGCATTTCTAAGGTTTCAGATTTGCAAAGCACTAAAACCTTCACAGAAATTGATTATATGTTCACCTGTCTAAGAAGGTGTGGAGATACGGAAGGGAATAAAAATGGAAGAAATCAAAGGGAGAATTTCTAAGCACTTGCATAGCAACCTAACAATGCCAAAGCTTACATTGTCACTAATTTTGCAAAATCGAATCTATATGCCTAATTTTACTCACACAGATGATTACTTGCAGGACCAAACTCAAAGATCACAATTATTAACCAAGAAATACAAGAATCTAAAAGCATGGTGATTGACACCTCTTTCATTTCCGCAGTACAGGACACACACTAAATGTGATGAAAGCAGTAGTATTACAGCAGTTTAAAACTGAAGCTAAATTTAGGCTAAGTATACCTACAGGAACCGTGTGATTGGAGGAGATCAAGATAGGTAAAGAAGTAAAGACATTACATTTCATGCATGTACTCAAAGTATTTTTTTTTTTTAAATATACATATGAGATGCTTGGGAATGACACTTGCATCATGAATGCAAAATCTGTGCTGTAAAAAGCCTAAATTTTCTACAACAAATGTTTGGGGGTTATTTTTGTTTTATTTTTGATGGTTTCTGGTGTGTGGTTTGTGTTTTTGTTTGGTTTGGTTTGGTCTTTTTGGGGTTTCTGATTTTTTGGGGAGATTTGGGTTTTGGATTTTGTTTGATTTGGGGTTTCTTGGGGTTTTTTTGTTAGTTTGTTTTTGTTTTTATTTTTGTTTTTGTTTTATCCCTGGCTGAAATCAGGACAGTGGCTTTGTGGTTTTTTGTTTGTTTGTTTTTGGTTTGGTTTAGTTTGGTTTTGTTGTTTTATTTTGTTTTTTAATTTGTCACTTGTTTTAAGCTTAAACAAATCATAATACAAAGAAGTGCAACTAAAATTTAAATTTTATGGTTCCATATGTTGCAAGTGCTTGTTCAGGGGAATAAGTTGTTCTCTTGGGAAAAGACCTACCTGTACTCATTACTAAAAGAAGCACAGTAGACAGTTCCACAGCATTTCTTACCTCTCTCTAGCCAGCTACAAATGCAAACACCTAAAGTTGATTCAATAGCTTAAATGCAGATATTGGCTGCTCTTAATTTTCCCTACCATATCTGGGACCTCAGAATACAGCTTGCATCTAACAGAAGACCCAAGGTAAACTTCTTTCCTTCCTGTCTGAATACCTCTTGGCATGTCCACACCGGTGTTTATAGGCAAATGAGCTGCCTCGAATCCCAAAACTAACTTCCTTTATAGGCAGCAGAGCAAGGGAGGTGAAATGACTTTAGAGACACCTCCTGAAGATGTCTGTATTGGGGCTGAAATAAAACATTGAAGGAAAATGGTGCTCTCTTTCTGATGGCAAAATAAGTTGCTTGATGATTTGCCTAGCTCACACATTTCATTCCCTAAAAAAAGAGTTCTACCTGCTATGAAAGTAACAGCACCTCTGTATGCTTTAATAATATATTCTGTCTAAAGCTGCTGAGGACCTTGCTGCTAACTTGAATGATAGCAAGGCTGGTCTTTGTATTCATATGTATTAAAGTACTATAATACAATAATTATTCTCCCACACTTTCTACCTTTTTGAACAAGGTATTTCAAGTCTCAAATTCCTCATACCTCCAAGTATCTTTAGATGCTCACATAGTACACTATGGAGGAATAGAAAACAGACTATTTTAGAAGATTAAGCTGTATAAAATACAAGGTAACTTTCTGAGAAAATAAGGAGGGGAAAAATAGCTCTAAGAGGCGTATTTCAACCAGATCAGGAAGCTTAGTAAAGAAATATGATCAAAGCAATGTAATATATGCCTGCCAGAAATAATAGGTACATATTGAAATTTCCACTTTTAACTTTGGGTATAGTTGTTTGAAGATTTGCATATATTCATAGCTGTTGAACATTTTTCTTTCTACAGATTCCATGAAACAAGTTGTAACTCAATGGAATGTGCTAAAAAAAAATCAGGAAAAGGGAAGAGAGGATGCCAGGGAGACTTTCAGGGTTAACATGCAGTGCTGAATATTTAATTAGCCAGGGATAACAACAGGTAATTATGAAATCAAGCAAAGTTCTATTATGCATCATTTTATAATTCATGCGGGTGTGTCATAAAATTACAAGCATTTGTACTTAAAAAAAACTAACCATGTGTTTAATGCAAATGCAATCACGCTAATGTGATTCACATTTTTTAAAGTGCACATTGAAAGAGTGGGTAATAATGAGAGGCTTTGTAAACAAAATCACTGGGAGATACTAATAATGTAGCATTACTTAAGCGTGTTATTTATTGTGAAATTTGGAGGAGAAAAAAAATGACCTATAATCAGCTCTTCATTTCCGGTTTTTAATTCTCACATATTTTAAGACTGTACTTTTCTTTTGTTATTTCTCTATTTGTTAGTGCTTCTGACCTTGGCTATGTAAGTCTGGAAGAAGGAGTGAGTGATAAAAAGGCTGAGGACATATTCATACCATTTCACTTCAATTCAGCTGGTTAAATGGAAGGAGAATATCTCTTTCTCTGAACTGCCTCTGGCAGAAACTCTGATGCCTCCAAGGGGAACTGTAGCCTAAGTGGATAAAGTTATATCACAGAGTTATATATAAAGTTATAATACATAGAAAATGAAGGGTGGTTTGATGTCTAAGGTTTATTGTTACATCAATGTCTAAATCTATGCCTAAACAACCATTGTCCATGGCTTCTAGTAAAGCACAAAATTTCCAAGATATTCACATAGGATGGCATATATGTTCAGGTCCTTGGCAGGTGGAGGGCATGGGGAATACTCCAGACCTTTTTTGAATAGTGCAAAACATCTGCGTTTAGACAACTGAACCCTGCCATGGGTATCTATACTCGGGTGAATTGAATAGCTTTCTTCTCCTCACTAGTGATGTTGAACAGAACTAGATGAATTTTGATGTCTGGTGCACTCATGGACCTAAATGCGCAGTGCAAGAGAGACATGAACTTGCTGGAGCAAGTTCAATGAAGGGCCACAAAACTGATGAAGACCTTGGAGCATCTCTTGTATAAGAAGAGGCAGACAAAGCTTGGACTGTCCAAACTGCAGAAGTGAATTTTGAGAGGGATTCAGTCAATGTGAACAAATTCCTGATGAGGGAATAAAGAAGGTAAAGCCAGAGTCCTCAGTAGTGCCCAATGAACTGGTTTCCAAGAGCGGCTGAGGAATCTCCTTCCTAGGAGATGTATAAAACTTAACTGACCTGGCCCTGGGCAACCTGCTCTAGGTGATCCTGCTCTGAGTGGGTCGTTGGAGCTCTGGCTCTGATGCTCCCTTTTCACGTCAATTTTTCTGTGGTTCTGTTTAGGTGATATGTGCAAGAAAGGAAGAGCTTTTGAAGGAAAAGATACTTAGAAATGTCTCAGCCAGGGAAGCGGGGTTTCTAGTATCTGCATTTGTGTCTGTATATGTAAATACAACCATGCTGACAACTAAACTGAAGTTCCTCGATTTGCACTCGCACCATCCAATATCTGGAAGTACCTGCACTGTGGACACAGAAGAGTCTAATATGATAGCTCATAATGCAGCCATAATATAAAAGCAAAATAAAGTGTCACTGCAGACCTCTCTTCTCTCCAAAGAAGTACCGTTTTGTTAAAATGGTGCCTTTAATGCCTTATGAATGTCCAGGCTTTCAATAAAGGTTTTATACAGATTCCTAGGCCCCTGCTCTTAAGCAAAATATATCCAGATTTTTTGGTTTTTAATAATTTCAACTATTTGCCCTCAAAATGGTACCAAGGTATTGTTCATTCCAGGGTTCTTCACAAAAATCACAAAATTACAGAATTAGAGAATGGGTAAGGTTGGAAGAGACCCCAATAATTTTTTCTGGTCCAACCTCCCTGCTCAAGCAGGGCCATTCTAGGGCTCCTGGCGTAAAGCTGGATCCAGATGGTTCTTGAGTATCTCCAGTGAAGGAGACTCCAAAACCTCTCTGAGTGGTTCCGGTGTGCGATCACCCACACTATGAAGAAGCTCTTCTTTCTGTTCAGGTGGAACTTCCTGTGCATCAGTTTCTGCTCCTTGTCTCTTGTCCTATTTATTGGCACCTCTGAATAGACTGTGGCTCCATACTATAGGCAGCCTCCCTTCAGATACTTGTAGACATTCATGAGGTCCCCTCTCAGTCATCTCTTCTTGAGGCTGAAACATAGAAATGTGACTGTACTGGATTTATGTCTTTATACTGTCCAGGGTCCTTCAATGTTATCTCAATTCTAATGCTCTTAATCGCTTTCCCAATCCTCACAAAAACATAATAATGCTACATTTAGCGCGATTAAAGATGCCTTCAATTCAGCAGTCTGCATTCAACAGCAATAGAAAACTGCCGAGAAACTACAGATAAAGCTTAGAAAGTACTTTCTTTTAATAGTATCTCATTATATCATTCACGGCCCATTATTATATCATTCATTACTCCATTATTTAGAAAAAATATGTTCTAAATAAGCTGTTGAAAATTATTTAATAAACAAAGCATATTTTCTTTAATACTTGCAGGGGAAAGATTTTGCTTTGCTAAATCTTTGCTTAAAAGCTTTCAATGTGTTGTTCTTGCATCAACATAAACTTGCATCAATGACTCAAAGCATGTATTGCTACTTCTTTGAACTGAGCTTTGTTACAAAAAATTTTTCTTTCAAGAGGAGTATGTGGAGCAAGTAGTAAAATTTAAAACCACAACATGGCTTCTCTCATTCAAAGACTCTCTACAGACTCTCCACCTAAATACTTTGGCTTCAGTCCCATTTTCTTTAAGATGCTGTGGTAAATAAGTGAATGACAGGGAAAGAAAGCTAATTTTATTGCTGCATCTCCAACTACAATTCCACTCTAAAAAATTTAAATTATCTTTTCAAACTGATACCTTATTTTTAAACTCAAGACATTTTGTGAAGAGTAATTGGTATTTTTCCTCTACACTATTGTAATCAAAACTCTTTCTAGAGCATGATCTGCTAGCATTAGTCTTAGAAAGATTTTTTTTTAAATTTTATAGATGACTCATAAACTTTGAAAAATGGATCTTATAATGAAAATGCTGACATAACATCAACCATAGCAGCACAAACAGTGCCACAGTAATTTATTTACATGTTGCTTTTCAATTTCTTTGCATGCCATTGTTATAATTTTTATAGCAAGTATTGCTTTTCAACAAGTTTCTGATTTGCAATTTTACACTGCAATCTTTACTGTTGGCTGGGGTTTTCTTACAAATTAATTACACTCTTCAAGAAAATTGCTTAGACCTAGAGAACTGCTACAATTTATTATTGTTTCCAAAGGGAAAACTTAATGTCTTCACTACAGTATGGGTTCAGCCCTACTGCAGTTTCTCTATAGTGATAAGTATAATAACATAAATAATAATGTAATAATAATTCTTAAAAATCATCAGAAGACATCTGTTCAAGTCAGGAAAGATTGCTGGCCTAATTCTCTTCTCATTTCCAAAGATTTAATATTGGTACTACACCATTTTCAGTGAATTTATTACATATTGTACCACTTAGAAGAGCTAAACTTATCTCTTTTCTAATGGAATAGACTAAAATCTGAAGGAATGTGTATATTCCACTGAATTTAAGCTCAATATTTATGGGGAAGGAGAAGACAAGGACTTTACTCAAAAGAGAATTATAGGGAGAATAATGACACTCTCTTAGTTGTCGGTAAACTATCAAAGCACAGGTACAAGAAAATACTTCAAGCCTTAATTCATGATCAAAATGATGACTTAGCTGCCATAACAGAGTCTGTGGGATATGCTGCACATCTGACACAGGCATAGAAAAATTTAATTTGTTCAGGGAGACAAGCAAGGGGAAAATGCAGGAAATGTGTTTTATATCAAAGGTGTAAATACTAGTTTAGATGCTACATGAGAAAAGACTGATTGAAAATCTGTGACTAATGTTAAAACGAAAGAAGAAAAGGAAACTGCTATGACTAAGGATTACTCTAAGCCTCCAAACACATACAATGAGTAAAACACAAGAGAAAAAATCATTTTGTGACAAATAGAAGAATAAGTGAAGTATCTTAATTAATAATAAGGGGAATATTTCACTTTCAAAAGGCCTGTTGAGAGCAGGGAAAAGGAAAATGGATGGTACAGGAAGATTTTGGAATTAGTTTAGAAGTTATTTAAACTGAAGGTGGAGACATGAATTAGACAGGCAAGTTCTTCTGTACCAATTCTATTAAAGTGGGAAGAAGTGGTTGAAATGAAGGTGTGAGTAATAATACCATGGTATGATCCTTAACAAAACATAAGATAGAGAACAGAAAAGAGCAGTAAGAGCAAGGGATTCTAAGGAAAATAATGCTCAGGGCTGGTAAAGAAGAAAAGTATATATAAATATATGTGTGTGTGTGTGTAAAGACAGGGAAAAAATCCCTTTAAAAGAGCTGATAGCTTTTAAAAGAAATTACTTCAAATTATTCCATTTCAGATGGTGACTTAGGGGAAGCATCAATAGATTAACTCAGCTAAATCAAGTTATCTTTGCTGTCCTGAAATTCAACAGATAAGTTCATAAAATGCTAACATGAGCAAATATTGAGAAGTATTGAGGGAAGAATTCACATGGTACTATATGCCTTGATGAGAAACGAGATATAACTATAAAGGGATTTCTAAAAAAATTACACTCTATCAGTACATTAACAGTACCAGGGAAGAACGTGTTATTTTGTTAGAGAGCGGAGACAAATTTGGTGTGCTAACAAATAAATGTGTTTGCAACCTTTTTTTTGTAACACTCCTACTGGGAAAATTCAACCCACATCCCAAATCTCACTGTGTGCTTGGAGAAGCTTATGTTCCACAAGCTCCTTTGCATTCCATTTCACTTCAGTCTTGAGGTGAAATCACAATGGAATGCATGAAGTTCAACGTGTGAAGTCTGTTTATTACATAGAGTGCTACCTCAAAATTTAGGTGCCAATGTCACTACTAATTATGTTAATTGTTACAGCCTTTATCCATAAAAACTAACACAGAAATCTAATAGCGAAAAGAAATAGTTGCCTACTTTCTACTCGTATGTCAGCTATATAAAAGTAAAAATATTCTGATTAATAGCACTGAAGGTGTATGGGGGAGGATTTGATTTTGTGTGGGTTACTCAGTTTCTTTCCCCCAATTCATCTTACCTCATGCTTCAGGATATTACAGAAAATGTCAAAATGCACTTCTTCAGTTTTGAAATCTTATTTTACCCATATTATTCGTACTATCTGTCCTATGGTAACATTCAGAAGTTGAAGAAATTACTGTAAAACTAGGCAAGACTGCAAAGAGTGCAGGAAAGCCTTGCAGCATTCCTCTGAAGTACATTTTTTTACTCATATTGCCTGTCCACATTCTACAGCAAGTGTGCCAGGGGATGAATAAAGAAACACTGAAGAAATAGTCATCTTGACATGCAGGGGAGGAATTCAGAGACTTAGCAGCACCAATCCATAATTATCTATGAGAGGGGAGATAGTATATATTACATGCATAAACTTGTAATTGTATTTCATCAGGCATTCCCAGGCACTGGCAGAGAAGAGGTGTATCTGGGTACATCAGTCTGGTAGGGTTGGAAGAAAACAATCTCTCTACTGTGTCCATGTTATTTTAAAAGAGCAGTGGCTGCTTCTCCTCTTTGCTCACCTCATTGATATGTAGCTTTGTACACAGTGTGCTGTTGCTGACTCTGTGATGGACGCTAGCCTCTGCCAGATTTGTTTGTTTTATTTCTCATCTTTTGCAGTGAGATCAAGGAAATGAACCTCAGTATGGAGCGCAGGGGAAGGGCACTTGCACAGGATTGGCTATGGGATGTTTTAGGAGCAAACCAAGGATGGGAAAAAGGAGGAATCAAGGTATCTTGGGGAAGAACAAGTGGGAAAATAGAAGTGCAAGTTGATAGATGAGCCAGTTGCATGTAAACAGGCGCTAGCCAGTGCGTCTGCTTGGATATGACCTGTGCCTGATCTTTACTGTGTGTCCTACCTTCTCACTAAACCCCATTTCTAGCTGTTTTCCCCAGTGGGGGGTCTTTGTCCTGCATGCAGAAGTGTGTGTGTGGGGTTCAGTGGGAGCCCTGAGATGGGACCAGGAGTCAGAGCAGTCCATAGTGCTAGTGCTAGTGGGAGCAATAATAGTGAAGGTTCTTCCAGATACTACAGAGAGCAGTTGATGTAGGCTGGGAGTGCGGAGAGGACGTGCCTCTGAGGGTGCAACCACAGGACGAGATGGCAACTGAAGGAGCCAGCTGCTGGAGAGACAGTAGGATCTAGGGGTGCACTAAGAGATACATTTGTGTGTTTGTGTGTGTTTGTGCATGTGAGTGTGTGTGAGAATGTGTGTTTTTGTGTGCAAGGGTATCTCTACTGGCAGCTGATGTGGGGCTGTAGGTTTGTGTGTCCATATGCCAGAAACTGGAGAGACTGGGACCCAGGGACCGCTACTGGTCAGGCTGATGGTCAGCATGGAGTGCCACAGCCTCCTACCTGGCAGGCTTCTGTGTTTGGAAATTCTGTAACATCTATAAACCAAGAAATTAATTATTTTGCCCAAACCACGGGGTGCAAGTCAAGTTAAGGAGCCTCATTTGGTTCTGTATTCCCTGAAATTATTTTAGAGCATACAAACATTTATTGACATGTATAAAATACAGCCTTATTAAAATGAAGATTAGGTTTATGTGCCTCTTCTTTCTCTGTTTGTATGTATTTACACAGGCTGTGGAGTTAAACTACAACCTTCATTATTTAAAGAAAGGAGTAACGTGTAGCAAGATTCTCCAGGGCATGGAAGCTAAGAAGTTTAGCAGTTCAGCTTGTAAATCTATTATTATGTACAGCTAAAATCCCAAAGTCATAATCCCCGGTTATTCTTCTAGGTCAATGGCCATTTTGCCTGCACCAGATCTTCTGTAATTTCTCTTCTCTTTTTTTTTTATGACTTTCTTCTTGAGGAGTGCTAAATGAAAATAAATTGTAAGGGTAAGAAAAATAAACGCTTTCCCCTCCTCCCCAAATATTTCCTCAGTGTTTGAATAACCTTTAAAATGTTGCTATAGAAATGACTTTCCCATTGATAATACGAAAATCATTGAATTCAGAAGACTTATAATTTACTTTGTAAAGTCAAATTCCATGCAAGTATTCAAATTATATGAAGAACAAATGTAGTCTAAAATTACATTTTTCACAGTTCAAGAAAATTTCCACTTAAAACACCCAAAAATCTAATGAATTAGCCTGAGTGCCATGTCTTAGAGATAAGCTGTGTTTATGGCATGCCAGCACTCTCCTGTCCTTCAAAAACTCTGTGGGAAAAGAAGAAAAAGGAAGAACAAGTTTTAAGGACTTTGAATACATGTTTGGCATTTGATCTCTTAGCTAAATACGAGTTTTATTACTTTCATGGACTTTCTGAAAAATAAGATCATATTTTTCTTCCATTGGAGTCCACTGAAAAAGGTATTATTGGCAATAAAGAATTTTTTCATGGCTTATAATGGCAGTGCGCATTCTGGGAGAAATATTTATGTATAGAAGACCAGCATAACCTTTAGGGAAAATGACATCCTTTCTAAAATAAAACAAAAAAGAGAGAGAGAAATTAATCAGATAGTTAAGCTGAGGAGAAACCAAAGCAACAGAAACTAGATGACAATTCTGGTCCTTCAGTCTGCTGCATACTTGATACTGGGTCATTTTCTTGTTTCACACGTGGAAAAGCAACCAGCGTGGAGCATTTAGCTTAAGTAGATCAACAATGCCACTACTTTGATATTATCTAGCACATTTATTGATGTCTGCTTTGCTTGTTTGTGTGTAGTTCATCCCAAAGAATAATTTCAAATGGACATTCCTAATTTGTTTGCAGAATCTCTTTTTTCAGCTGTGAATATATTATTCTAGGGTTTTTTATGGAATTTGTTTAACCCAAGCAGGCAATTAAATACCATGCAGCTGCTCACTCACTCCACCTCCTCCACAGGGGGATGGGAGAATCAAGAAAAGAGTAAAACTCATGGGTTGAGATAAGAATGGTTTAATCATTGAAACAAAGCAAAACAAAACACAGATGATGATGATGATGAGGGTGATAATAATAGTAATTAATAGTAAATGTAATAAAAAAGCAGGGAGAGAAAGAGACCTGAGTTAAACGAGTGATGTGCAGTACAATTCTCACCACCAGCTCATCCTGTCCCCAAGACACAATTGACCCCAGCAAAGTCACTCCCCCCAGTTTATATACTGGGTAGGATGTTCTGCAGTGTGGAGTATCACTTGGCCACTTGGGTCACCTGTCCCAGCCATGGTCTCTCAAAGTTTCTTTTGTAATTCCTTGTCGGTAGACCATGGAATGCTGAAAAGTCCTTGACAGGATTAGTATGACTAAGCAACCACCAAAATACCACTGTGTTACCAACATTATTCTCCTGCTGAATCTAAAACACAGCATTGTACAGCTACTAAGAAGAAAATTAATTCTATCCCAGTTAAAACCAGGAAAGGGACCTACAAAACTCTAATTTTTTCTTATTAGGATTACTTTTATAACTTTCCCACATCTTCACAGTATATAGGCCCTTTTTAACATTGGTAACTATACTTTCCAAATAAGTTAACTTTTGTCTGGCATGTAAAATCTAAAACATGCTATTGAGCAATACAATGCACCCAGTACCCAGCTTTGCTGGTCATTTACTGCACCGTGATTAGTGAATGCTCTTAGCAATAGATACCTGGAAACCAGCAGAGCATCTAAAAAAATCTAAAAAAAAATCTGTAAGATTTCTTGTCTGGGCTTTTCCTGTTATTTTCAACACTTCAGGGAGAAGAAAAGAAACTGCACATTGTAATTTCATTTAGAGATATTTTCTTCCAATTTTTATAGATAATTTGTTTATTATTAACTTACAATTTAAAGCTAGATTCTGAAAATATCTTATTCCTTCCTCTGTTTCACGGAAATCAAGGCATTGTTCAATAAGAATGAATTTATCACAAACTAGCTGTACTGGAGAAAAACCTTAGGCAAAAACTGTTTTCATACAAACCATTCATTAAATGACTGTGAATAATGAAGAAACTAATATAAATTGCTGTCTATTCACGGACAATTCAGTAACGGGCTGGATTTGACAAACTGCTTGTTACAAATAATTCACACCAACAATGAATATGATCTCTCCAGCTGTATGTCTGTTTGGGATTAATAGAGGTACTTTCAGACCCATTTTTTCTCCCTACATCATCTGTTTGTTTTGTTCTGTTTGTACAGTTTGCACAAAATTGCTCAGCTTGTGGTATATAGCCAGCAATTAACACCACTTAGCAGCTGTTAAATAGGGTAATCTCCTGTTGTTATCCTCATTCAGGAGCTAATTGCTCTCAGTGTGCCACTCATAAACCCACCAGAGCACCAGGTATGATCTGCTGAAGATGTTCTGATGTGAAAGGGGCTTTACTTTCCTTCCTCAAGGATCAGTTCCACTGGCCACTAACACCTGCAGGGAGTGGAAGGACATAGGAGCACCAGTAAGGATTTCCTTTCATAGAAATCAGGGGGTTGGTGGGCCCACGGGTGGCCAGGTTTGGTGGATAAGAGGAACTGCAGGTAAAATCACACACAGCACTGAGAGCCAGTATTGCTGCTCTGGTTTGAACAAAGTGCAGCATTTTCTGTGGTAGCATCATTTCTGAATGGACAGGTAATGTTTTCTCATTCCTTTTTCTGACTAATATCCTGAAGGAATTTTTAAGGCAGATGAAACAGGTTTTCTGTTCTTCCTATTAAAACTGGCTGCTCAAAACAAAAAGAATACCAGTGGCAGAAAGAAATAGAATGAAATTAATTCATTATTAAATTATCAGAATTAAGTAATATGATTTTGTTCCATTATTTACATATGCTCTTTTTTGGTGAAGTATTCTTGAAACACCAGTAATCAATAATGTGAACATATTTCAAATATACACATATCTTTTCTTGGTCTGCAGCTATACATAGAAAAGAAATATGCCTCCCAACAC
The DNA here is from genome assembly GCA_025920805.1 of Petroica traversi. Taxonomy (NCBI): domain Eukaryota; kingdom Metazoa; phylum Chordata; class Aves; order Passeriformes; family Petroicidae; genus Petroica; species Petroica traversi. The sequence goes on along the minus strand of JAHLSL010000080.1, from coordinate 1,957,022 downwards.
AAATGAAATATGCTTTATAATTAATGGGGAACTTACAAGGGCAGGGGTCAGAAATAGAAGATTTGGGTTTTATTGCCTGCCCATATCTCTGCAGCATATTGAGTGCAGTTCTAGAATAAGTAATGTGAAGTGCATCATGGTGTCTTGAATGTACCTCAAATATACTTCATGACTCTTGTGCTGGTCACTTAATGCTGGATAGTTTAGAAACACACATTAATTTCACGTTTCCTCTATTTTAAAAAGCCACTAGTATTCTATTAGAAAATGTAACTGTGACTTTTACATACTTAAGAGCTGGATAAGAAGTCTAGGCCTCCCATACAATTGGAAGACAGTTTTATCCATGCTCTTCAAGAGAACACACAAGCAGAAATACAGAAAAAAATCGTTATTTCAGTAAAAATCTCCTTGTACTTCCTATGTATTAAATTATACTCTTGCAAGATAATAGGTGCATTGGAAGGAACCAATTTTTGGTAGTCTACCAAGTGTTAAAGCAGGATGTAATTCAACTTTATCTTCAAGATAATTTAAATGACTCAGGTAAAGATCCAGGCAAATATCTGGACTGGAGGGTTGAGGTTTATTGACTCTGGTATGAGCTAACACAAAAACGAGACAGAAAGTTTTTGTTTACACTGATAATTACTTTTATTTACTGGTTTTCTGTTAATCTGACATGGTTTATGAATGCTGTTTGGATGTGTGTACATGTAGTAGGGTCAAGCACCAATTTCTTGAGCTATAACCCTTGCATATAACTCATATTATCAAACAAACATACAAAAACAAAACCTGATAAATCCCAAACAACAGCAAAGAATGTGAAGCAACACAAATGGCTTGCAAGCTGAAATTCAAAAATATTGAATGAAATTTAAATGCATCTTCTACAAGTCAAATATATTTCACTGTACAAATTTATACTATGGCTATATGCTTGTTTCTGTTAAAATGTTCTGCATCCCTAAAAGAGAAATGCAGAACTTTAGCATGAATTCATTGTTTTGACTGTGAAAATGATGTGTCAAAGTATAATGCTTCTTTCTGCAGTCCTGTTTCCCAGAAATTACAAATCCAAGCTGGGTCCTTTTGTTTTCATGCAACAAAGGGAAAAAATTACAGCTTTAATAATAACTAGCCTGCTGGTCAAGAGACCTATAGTGCTTTCACAACTCATACTTAAAAAAGGGTCTGAATCCTGGGTTGTGTCCCATATTATGTGGGTATACATCAGAATTAGGTATGCATATATATATATATATTAGATGTTTATTTCCAGAATAAAACACCTTGATGAACCTGTCTGATCATTTGTTTACACATGACTGACACCCACTGTTACTGTTGCCTATTACTAACTACTAGCTTGATTATTAGAATAGTCATCCAAAGAGGTGAGTGGGATTTGAAAGTTTTCCCCTGTACAAGGAGACTCAGATTTATAACTTTATCCCTCTGCAAAGATGGGACCAGGTGAATAGTTTGATGACAGTTCCTCAGGGTTTACAGAACACTTGGTCTAGAAAATTACACATGTCTTCACATCCTCCTAATTTTTCCTTTGCTCCTTCCAGAAAGCTTCATTACTTTCAGACTCTACATGTTTCTCCAACTTCTGCGGGAATATTCTTCAGCAGATACGCTCTCAGAGGTATCAATATAATAGTACCGAGTAGGATGAAAACAGCAGTTTCCAACTTTTCCAGGAACTGTTACAACCAAATTCAAAGAAAAGCTTTTCTGAAGCTGTTATGCATCACACAAGAATCTATTGCTCTAGGCAAATGCTTGATATTCCTTTAACTGTGGGTATTATAAATAATCTCAGAGGGAAACATCCCAAAGATTTTCCACTAAATAGAACACCTGAAAATCCCATGAACTTTCAAAGAACAAAAATCCAGTAATCAATTGAGTTTTGGATAGAATACAGAATTGAGAAAAAGAAAAGACAACCATGTAGATTAATTTTTTTCATTTGATTTTGTTTTTTTAAAGTGACCTCTTTTTTTTTTTCTTAATGATAATTCAGTGAAATTTTCAGAAGTTTCACAGCACTGTTTGAGATGTGTAAAGGCAAGAGACAAACAACTTTCCAAAACTCTACAACTCTATGATGTTCACACAACATCATAAGTCTCTTTCATTAGAAACATTGAAATTCAAGCAGTTATCAATGATTTGCATCCCAATGTTAGTTTTATATTTGTAATTTTTGTTATTAGTCCTTCCTCCAAAGTACATCAAGTTATAGGCCAGACTACTAGGGAAGGATCAATACCCAGTGGACTAGCAGTAATGTAAACTTTCTATTCTCTTAATGGTAAGTTGAAAGTAGAACGAGATACTGCTTAAATAATTTGTCTGCCAACTGCAACTATAACAGAAGGGGCCAAAGAAAAAGTACAAATACAGTGAAATGCCATGTTTGTCTGTGAGGGATGACTACTGGTGAGAAATAAATGACTAGCTAAGAAATTAACTTTCCTATTAGAACCTTTAAGGTTTGGAAAGTTTCTCATTTTTAGCTTGTAGCTAAATCAACAGTTTGTTCGAGAAATATTTCGGTTTTTCTCTAGACAATCACTAAATAGGAAATATTTCAGTGCACCTTGATTTTCTTTTCCAAAATATCATAGGCACATGTATAGTAAAAATGGTTTTTCAGTTCAAATAAAAAGGTCATTAAACTCATGCTACCTGCTAGTGTAGTACATTAAGCTTTGATTGGTGTTCTTAATTTTGCCCTGTAGAAAACCAGAAAGATATAAATCAAAATAACAACAATTGAAATGTGTCCTATAGAGGTATCTCTTCATTGCATTACAAAAGCTGCTTTGGCATATCATGTGCAATGGAGACAATCATTCTATGGCAAATATTGGCATTTCAACTGATCACTAAACCCACCATGTTATTAAAGTTTAAATCCTCTACATCTTTTATATCATGAAACAAACTGAAGGGAATTTCCATATGGAGAGTGCTGGTGAGACATGAGACATGGACTTTTCTCTGTAACACCTTGTAGCAAGCAGTCCTGGACCAGATTGTGGTTAAGGCTCATTAATATTCTCTGCTGCTGAAGAGCAAGGGCCGCTGGCATTTTAGCAGAAATCGTGTCAGCTGCTTGACACTGTTCTGGCCTTGAGATGCATAAATTGGTTACTGTTGTCTTATTTCCATTGCAAGTGAGCAGATGTAGGACGGGATGGCTGGGGTATGCTTTCACTTGTTTTCAGCTGACAGGCCTGCTAGCTCCAGGAATTTCTCTTGTCTAGCTACCTCTTCTTATTCTTGCGCTTCCCTTGCAGTCATGTCACTAACTGGGAAAACAGACTGGAAAAAACAAGTTGCTACCCTGCATCTGTTTACTGATCTCCTTAATTCCCCAGTTCTTAGAATATCTATAAGACCTGAATGCAACAGACTGTAGAAATTCCTGTCATCAGGAAATGTATCTGGAACCAAGATACCAAGTTGCAGTTTTAAAATATCTGTTTAAAGTTCCAAAATGGGCTTTAGGCAATGCAGAGGGAGCTGTTTATCTGAAAAAGATGAGATCCTTGCTTTAATGAATAAAGATTTTCAGGATATTTCCAAATCCTAAAGCTCTTCTTTTTTTTTCCAATTAAAAGAAATGTTGCCCAAGAAATTTGTAATAGCTCTGCAAAAGTCTCTGGAACAAAGTCTGTAAAAACCCATTGAAACAGCTGAGCTATTGCTCAGCTATAGAAATATAGTCAGTGCCTCCTACCTCTCTCATTGCACTAAGAACATTATAGAATTATTAGTTTTTATTATTTTCCCATGAAGCATTTCTTCCTTTTTCTCCTGGCTTGTCTTGCATCCAGTCCATGCCTTACACTCCCCAAATCTGGCAGATGTTGGAAAGATGCTGAGAAGGAATTAAATTCTTTTCTGCATAGAGCTTAATTAGAGTATGTAATTTATCACCACAAGATGTTATGAAGGCCAAAATACAAATGAGTTTAAAAAGGGACTGGACTCAAGCAACAAGAATAGGTCTTTAGTGGCCACGAAACATTATCTTAAGGAAGTAACCTCTGGCTTGGAAAAGTCCCTCAACTGTAATTATGGAAATTTGACAGCTCCATGTGAAAAAGAACTGCTTGATCGAAACCTTATTTTATTCAGAGTGTTTTATTGGTTTGGGTTTTTTTGTTTTGTTTTTTTCCTCTTGGACACTTTAGTAGGGATAAATGTCATTTTTTTATTACTTCATATAGCAGTTCTCATTCTGCTTCAGATATTTCCTGTGCTAGATGCAACCTAGTTAATTTATAGCTGCAAGACCATACCCTGAGTTAAAGAATGGAAAAAATAAAGGAAAGCAATGGTGTCAGTGTACTAGTTGCAGTAAATTTTTGTTAAGCATATCAGTAATTTTTTTCAATCCCTTTTTTCTGAATTCCCTTTAGCATCAATCCAGCTGTCAATCTAATAGAGACAGAAATAATTTTTTATTCTCTAGTTATTACTATTTTCTGGTCAAAACCATTTTAACTGCTGATATTTGCTTTTATGACACTGAAATGAAATGCAATAGGTATCTAGCAGAAAACTTCTGGAGAGTCAAATGGGTTTTTGTTTGGGTTGGTTTTTTTTACCCCAGTAAGACTGGGAATTTTCCCAACTAATTTTCTTTACACAGAAGGAAATAAAGCACCTATTTTGAGATTCTATGTGCTGGCGTTTACTTTATACTGTCTTTCATTTAGCATCTGAATAGTCTTTCATTAATATTCAATTTGTTATTGAAAATATGAAAATATAAGTAAGATAACTGTTCAGTGGAGACTTACATGCAAGATAACTTTGTAACTAATTACAAGCAAGGGAACATGACATGACATGACATCACAGCCTTATCACAGAAATCATCTTTGAAATCCACTGCTGTGCATTAATAACTGTTAAATTTAAGTGCTTAATATGTTCAGATATATTTTAAGCATTAGGTGGCACCTTTTAATTTTTTTCCCTGATTTTATCCCAAGATAAAATTCCTCCTACACACATGTGCTTATAGTGGTGTATGCAGATGCACCTTGTCAAAAATTCATCTGTAGGTCTGGAATGAGGCAGTAGGTCCACTCAACACTTACACAGAAGCAGCCTAAAGAGACTGATGTTTTAACCATTAAAAGCCTGACTAATTGAGCAGAGAGATATCTGGATTTTTTACAAAAAAGTACCAAGTAGCCATCAGCTTTTTCTTCATCCCTATTGGTCAGATGACCATCTTCAAAAAGGGTCAGCTCAATGTTTCTTTTAGATCTCCTCTTGCTACTAATGTACTTTGAAAACTCTTGCTATATGACAAAACAATGGTCAGTTTGACTCTAATTGACCTTTGACCTTGTGCATCTTCCTGCATCTACAGAACAGAGCTCTGTATTCTTTTTTGGAAAGCTTGACCTTGCTTCCAGAGTTCATGTAATTTTTTTCCTCTTGATCTCAACAAGGATTTCATGTTCAGCTAAGCTGGTCTTCTGCCCTGCTTCCTTGACTTATGACACAATGGAATTGCTGCTCCTGTTGGTCTATAATGGGGTTCTTAAATACTGACCAGTGCTCTTGAACTCCTAAGCCTTCAAAAGAAGATTCCTGGAATACTCTGCTAAATAACTTCTTGAACAGCTTAAGGTTTGCTCTCCTGAAGTCTAGGGTAGCAACTCTGGTGTCCTTGTTTTCTTATTAGTGACAGCAAATTGGAACAGAATGCAATAGAGATCAGGAGTCTCCCTCACTGGAGATATTCTGAATATTCTGGACAAAATTCTCTGCCATGTGCTCTAGGATGACCCTGCTTGACCAGGGAGGTTGGACTGTGATCCGTTTCTACCTGACCAATACTGTGATTCTGTGATTTCACTGAAAATTTTAAACTTGAACATGTCGTGATCACTGTGGCCAAGGCAGTCACCTACCATCACACCTCCCATGATGGGGTTTCAGATACACTACAACTACTACAGTATAAGTATATATTGTATATATAAGTACTTATATAAGTATATAAGTACAGAATATCCTTTGGGGGAAAAGTCTCGGAAACTTCATAAAACGTCATAGACCAATACTCTTAGTAAGCCTGTTTCTTACACAGGGCCAGTTCCCTCTTTTCCCACCAGAATCCGATGTCAAATAAGTTCTACAACTCTAGGAGGTTCTCCCTGATGGACTCCTGTTTACAAAACAGTGATGTGTTCATACCACAGGTGATCAGTATAAATAACTTTATTATACTATTTCTAGCAAAATTACATAACGTAAAATTATGATTATTCTGAGTTAGAAATGTAGTTCTGGGAGTAAATTTGACACAGAGATACCAAACTAGCCTGAAGAGTGCAAGTAGTCTACTGCAGTAGGAGAGAGCTCACTCAAGGTTATTATACCCTGTTGAGAGAAGGTGTTTCAAGTGTTAACTAACACACTATGCTTGCTTTGGTCTTTGTATACCCTTAAGGTGCTTTTGTCCTCATTCAGTATGCATAGAGCTTTGCAGGAAAAGAAGAAACAATATCCTTCAGTCTTCAGTCCTCTTCTTCAACATTAATACTTGTTATCTCATACTACCTATACTAAATGCTGCCCACTGTACATTCTCAAACATAGTGGAAAGAGACAGGCACAGAAATTCAGCATCAGAAAATGGCTTGCCTGCTCAGGGTCAGAATTGGTTTTGTTGTGTGATTTCTGAATAACCTGAATGGAGTGCAGAGCTCAGAAGACTACTATATACTACCAGTATAGAAGAAGACTAGGAGATAAGTATTTTCCAGCATTTTCAGTCAGTTTTTTGCCTAGTTCTTGCTAGGCTATGAAGTGGAGAAGAAGTAGGTGAAATCATCTGTCTCTACATCTTTTCTTCATTGCTCTTTGATATGCTTTTCAGGAAAAGGTGAGGTATGTAGTCACTGAAATGCATTGTTCACTGTGTTTGCTGAACAGATTCAGGGTGTAGCCACTTTTAAGTCGTTTGTGAAAATGTTTTCCCTTCAACATATTTCTCCAAGACCTCAAAGGATGATTCAATTGTTCTTCAGGAGTACTCACAAGGTCTAATGTCTGTGCTTAAGCTCAGTAACTTTTGAGTCCTGCTGTCAGAGAGAAGGAATCGGTTCCACTTGCGTGCAGCTGAGTTAGTTTCTAGCTTTAACTCACCCTAAGAGAAGCCTTTTTCTCCACTGACTGAAGAGGAAAATTGAAGCAAATCATCTGTTAAGGTAGGGCTCTGGTGAATGAGTGGTGAGAGCTTGCCTTAGAAAGGTACAACCACCCCTCTATCTTGCTCTCACTTGATGGACTCTGGATCTGCTCATTAATCAATTTCTAAACCTCTTAACTTTTTACAGTAAGATATCACTGATACCACCTTTCCTCAAGACATCCTGCTATAAACTACAGATGTTGATTGATGGGTGGGAATGGCTTAACTCAGATCTGTGGCCAGCCTCCATCTGTGTTCTGCCCTTGCTGCAGGGACATCTGAAATGGACATTAATCAAATCTTGTGTAACAAGAGTTTATGGTGCAATTTTCTGAGGGAAAAAAACCTAACTGAATTTAACCTGCAATCAGGAGGTGGTTGACAAAAAACTCAGAAATCTCTGCAGCAGTTAGTTAGAATGGGCATGAAAGGGGTAGCAGCTTCATCAGCTGTCTCAAGAAACAACATTCTTGCTTGCCAAGAAAACTTTTAGCTACCTAAGACAGATGTCTAACATCAGAGTGCAGCTTTAACATTTCTCTAATCACTTTCTTTCTGAGATTGCATGCACATGTACTATCAGTTCCTGGCATGAGGTACACTTGTTCTACAGGAGCAACACTGAACTCTTTGATTTCTTATGCAGAGGTTATGAAAGAGTTATGAGACAACCATGACAAGTGGCAGTCTTAGCATGGCTAAAGGACTGCAAATTTTTAAAACCTTGTGCTTTTTATACTTTCATCTGGTGCTTTTAAACCAAACATTCAGCATCACAAACACATATTTGCATACCTGATAAATAATTTGCAAGTTTCCAATTTTAAATTTAATTAATATTAAGTAAGTCATGAAATGTGGTGAATTCCAGTGAATAACATTTTTATTTCTGTGCATTTTTTAATATCACCCAAAACGCCACCATGGGGGAAAATCAAAGTTTTGTATCTGATGACATGGGCTCAGAATCAAACTTCACAACTTCATGATCTTTGTCTGAGGCTAAAATTATTTTTCTGGGTAGTTTTTTACTCAAGTGAAGACTAATGAAAGAATATATTAAAATAATTATAAAACTAAAATATAAAGAGGGAAAAATCACTTGAACATATATCTTGACCTTAGATAATTTTGTAGTATCTGTACATGAGGAGGATTAAAATGGAGTTGCTTATGAGCAAATGATTATGAGCTGTTAATTAAAGGCAGGCATGTGAAGTTTCCATTTTGATTTATTTTTTAAAGAATGTGTTTTAAATGCATTCCATTATGCTTTGTGCTCAGTCACCACTCATGCAGCTTGTTCTGTTTCTGTGAAATATTAAAGCAATTTGAAGACCCATTGTGCTGTGATTGATACTGATATTCATACTTATGCTAGTCCTATAATGGTGGAATCAGAGACTGGACTATACTAAATAGAGAACTTTAAGATAACTGCATGTTGGTCTGATATCAGGAATCAGTACTGAGATGAAGAATCTACCAAAAGATATCGCAACCTTTTTTTAAAAAAGCCCAAAAAAGGGCCAATGTTTCAGAGAAATGATGAGATTAGTCTCACTTATTCACTCCTCTCAAGAGCTACATTAGTCATTGATCCATCTTTCCTATGCCATAGACATGTAACATAATTTGTATAAACTGCTCATGACTGATGCCTGTTTATTTTCTTTACTGTGGAAGTAATCTAGATGACTAGATAAATTTGAAAATTAATTATTCTTCCTTTTTTTTTTGTGGTTACAGCTAGATGATCTAAATTCCACTTTTCATGTTACATTTATCTTAGAAATATTTTCTCTGTTTAACCATATCACAGTCATTTACAAGTCATTTTTGACAGAATAAAGGCTACTTTAAAAACAAGAAGAAAGAAAAGTAGAAGAAAGCTATTAACTGTCTTTCCTCAGTATAATGGGGAAAGTTTGAGTTTTTCACATTTTTTTAATTTGGTGTTTCACTTTCCCAAATTTCTGAATTATTTAATTTAGTGTCGTTTTCTCTACACTTCAAAAAAATCACATATTAAAAGTATTGTGTCCCTGAAGAAAGGACACAAACCAAATTCTTTCATTCTATTGTTTTAATTTTAATTAGACCAAAGTGTGAAATGACAAAACTAACAGCTCTTTCAGAAATGACATTTTCAAGCTGTCATTTCTTTATCATAGCAGAAGGTGCTATGGCCTCATTTTGGCTCCCAGTGCTGGATCTAGGCTTACTCAAAAATGCAGAACTTTCTCAGTGAGCTGCCAACAGTTTGCCCTAACATCTGGGTGATATTCAGAAAACCATATTTACTGTCAGTAAAAGCTCTAGAAAATCAAGTAAAAAAGAAGAAAATGTTAAATACTCCTAGAAATATTTTTTGCAGGCATTGAGGGAGCCCTGATCTATGATGAAAATGGTCAGTTTTGTCTTCATCTTAATGTCAGGAGACATAACAACATGCATTACCTACCATGAGTCAGTATCAAGGCAGGATTAAGATTACCAAAACCCCTTTTCTTTCAAGTTCTCCAGCAGATTTGTGCCTCTGTAAATCCAATCAATATATAATTTCCTAAAGGAGAGTAAATGCCCTAAAGTCCACAGCAAAGAAATTGGTAAGGAAGCATCCAGAAAAAAAAAATCAGGTAGAAATTAAATGTAAATTGAAGAGCTGCCTGCTGCAGTGTTCCTTCTGAACAGCTTTATGATGGAGCTTCATTAACGTGTGTAGAGAATTATGTAACGTAACTCTGACACTGTCCCGAATGTGGTGTTTGCCTCAGTTCCTGCGTCATAAACATTTGAAGGTGTAGATTTGGGTGTATTCCTAGAAGGAAAGTGGTAACATGTGGGTTTGGATTTCTGTTGGTTTGTTTGGGGGTTTTTGTATGTGTGTGTTTTTCTTTCTTCTTCTTCTTCTTCTTTTTTTTTTTTGGTTGTCTTTTGTTGTTGTTGTGGGTTTTTTTGGTTGGTTTTTTTGTTGTTTTGATTTTTTTTTTACAATTGAACTCAGTGATCTTAAAAATCTTTTCCAAATTCAGTGATTCTTTGATTCTAAACCAGTTCAGGAAGGGAGGTAATGGCTACTGCCTACTCCACCTATGATACACACAAAGAGGGGTGCATGTGCCTCCCCTCTCCCTGCTGGGTGAAGGGTCTGGGCATCCCTCTGGGGACCTGAGAGCCTCCCAGTATTAACAACCTTGGCTCTCTGGCTGCCACAGCCTGACCAGCTCTACGCCATCCATCAACGACAGTCAAAGGACAGTCTGCCTCTCCAGGGTTACTGAACTGATCTTCATCCTTGCAGTGGCAAGATATAACTGCCTACACTACTAACAAACTCTGAACTAACTTTTTATATTAGCATTGAAAATATTTCTAAAAATTTCTTTGTGATTCATTTGTTATACCAGGCTAAAATAAATTATTGCCTTTCTTATTCCATTTTCAGAGTGAATTATACAATGTAATTGATTACTTTAGATGTGATTATACACTGGGTCTGGATGTGGTGGAGTTATCTTTTCTCATAGCAGCCCATAATAATAAATAACAAACTACTAATAAAATGTTTTTACCTCAGCTCCTGAGCTTTTCCATCATATTTTCTTCCCCTGTCCCACTGAGAAGGGAGACTGAGAAAGTCATTGAGTGGGAGTCCTGACAGCCAACCTAGGTCATCCTCCCTTGCTCTAGAGTTTAATAAGTATGGAAAACTTTCAAGGGAGTTACAGCTGTTTCAAGTGCTGTATATATCAAAAACTTGATGCAGATCTCGATTTCCTGCTTGCTCTTATTTTAACTGTGTGTAAAAATTATAGCACTTGTTTTTCTGGCTCATGCCTACAAAAACTTACAGGTCATTAAGAAAATTTTATAATTCCAGAAAACATGTACTCTATGATTTCTGATAAAAAAGCACAATTGAATGTCCAATTTAGAGACCATCAAAAACATAGACATTTGCAATGGAAAGAAGATAGATAAGCAGAGGTGACACTTAGCTATTAAATTTCAGAAGACCAATAGAGTCTACGTCTTTATGAGGTTTGCTTGTCTGAACAGTTTATAGTAAAAATGAAGATAGATTTTCTTTAGATTCCTCACTCATATTTTATCATTATTTTTATTTGGTTTATGCTTTATATTTGCTGATTTGTTTTATTCATGTTTCAAAAGATAATCATTAATCTGTGTTTTGAGACATATAAATCACTTTTAAATATAATGGAATAAAATTTTAATTGTGCCTTTCTACTTAAATGCTTTTCAACATTAAAAAAAAACCAACTTGTTTAAAATCCACAGAACCTCATAGGCAGATCTAAAAAGGAATTGCGAGCCTACAGCAAAAACTGGAGGACTGAAAACTTCTATTTATCTGGAGGCATCCAAAATACACAGACATTCCTTCTGCCCCACTGCTCCAACTAAGAAGTGATTCAGTTTGCAAATTAGTCTTTGAGTACCCAGGTGACTCAAGAAGACAGAAAAATTCACTTTTTTTACATAGTACAGTAGGTTAAGAGCTCTTGCAGAGCTGTTGTGTATGTTGGGCTGTTCATAATTATGCTTTAGTTAAAATTTTGTTATTTTCTTTCTTTGACTAGATGACAGTAGCATTTCTGTGGCCTTTATAGTAGGAGCAAATTAAATAAGAGCAATAATTTCCTATTATACAGAAATGCTGCTAAGGGGAAGGAAACATTACCTTTAATTCATCTCTGGACCTTGTCCATAGACTCAAACTGCAGATGTCTTTAGAGGTCAAGCAGTCACAAAGTTTGACCTTCCCTCACACTGATAAAATTAGGTCTATTGCTTTTAGTCTGCTGATGGCAGATGTTAAGAAAAAGCATTTGCATTGCAAGTCTGTGTCCCCTTGTATTTTCCAGTGCATTTCATGTGAAAGGCTTCCAACCCTTCCTGTGCCATTGCTGCAACAAGTAAATGATCTACAAGCTTCCGAGAACCTGTGAAACTTCTCTTTTCTTCCTCTGGCCCCTGACTAAGAGATGGACCCCAGCCATTGTGCTGCACCATGGACTGCTGAAAGCCTCAGATGTAACTTTATCTTCATGTAGACCTTCAGCTGGGCACTACACTGGCCACTGACAGCTGGAAAAGAAACCTTCAGGAACAGGTCACACCTCAACACCTCATTCCAGTTTACTGTTTACAACAAGAGTGTTGTTTGTTTGTTTGCTTTTTTTTTTAAGAATTTAATCTGTTACCTTTTTACAATTGAACTGGAATTAGAAATGTAGGCACATTCTATCTTCTTTCTGACAGATTGAGCACCTCTTAATTGTCCAACTCTTCAGTTTGCCAGAGCAGGCTACTGTCAACAGTGTAGGAAATGGCCAGCTAGGATCTTGCTGCAATTTTCTTTTACAGGTCAATGGTTTGGAACAGGTTCTTTTGCAATGTTAGGCTGCAAAATAAGAGATGAGAAAAACCATGCTTTTCACAGTAAACCACATGCACCATCTGTTAATACACATTTTCAGTTGTTGCAATTTATGTAATTATGGTTAATTCGTTGTATAAATTATTAATGTAGTAATCAGTACGCAATACTAAAAACAACTAAGTATTAACTCCTGGTTTTTATATTAAATCATTGACACAATTGTTAACATTTTCTGGGATTTACATTAACATGAAAATTTAATAATTTTTGAATTTTTTCTAATTAATAATTACAGTGTTGTCATTTAGGAGGAATATGAGATTTTAAATGCCACATTTTAATTCATACTTCCATGTTGTTTGCTATATTTTGCTATTGGAGAGTAAGATATAATGGTGATCAGAACTGGTTTCATATTGGATCAAGATAATGGTTTAACAGTCAAAACAAAAGGTCTCGAGAAAAAAACTCAAAACAGGAAATAGATTTTTTTTTATTCATATGTGATACATAATTCAGTTTAAATCAGATGAAAAATTGTAGTTCTTTTCTAGAAATAGATGACCAGACTTAGAGCTGCTTTGAAAATACGTGCACATAAGTAAGTCAAATGTGATCCAATTTCAGCAACAAAATGTATTTTTTTTCTGAGATTGTTGTAACAGTCCAGTATGAAGCAGTAGCATAATCTAGACTCCCCAAAATAGCCAATATCCTCCTTTAGTCATAGCTTGGAGCAAAAGGATCAGGGAGTGCTTCAGAGCATTGTGCTGTGTTTGTGTTAGATTTTGTCACTTGACTCCTACTGACCCCACTGGGATTTGCAAAGTTGGGATTTGGAAGGTAAGAATGTCTGACAATACCTTTTCTTTATCTCAGAATAATAGAAAGTCTTCCTGGTTCTTTCTACAGCATTGTGGAACATTACATAAGGAAGGAGGCACATGGCAATTGTCATAATTCCCCTCTTTCAAACACTTTTCTGAATCACTTAGACAATGTGATCTTGCACCAGTGTCATTGCTTTTATTATTTTCAGATGACCCAAATGTCCTTTGAGAAAAATTAAAAAGCACAAGAAAATAAAATTACAACCATTTTTTGTTGTATCTACCCTGTAAATATGAAGACATTTTCATCTAAATGTCATGACTGACCTTCACTAAGACAATGTTGTGCTTAAAATGACAATGCTTTATTTTATTTCAGTATCTGAAAACAGAGAGTGTCTAGAAGAAAAAAATTTCAAGCCCTTTTCTATTTTAAAATAGAAAAAGAAAGTTTTTACCCAGTAGCAATTTAAAGTTTAAGAAAAATAGAACTATGCACTCACACAGAGGATAGTTCCTGGGTCTAGCTCCAGAAATTTAAAAGACAGGTTTGAGTTGAATATCAACACTATATATGCTAGCTTAGATTCAGACTGTTAAAAATGAATACTGAGTTGTTAGTAAGTTTTTATGAATTTATTAGACTGTGCAACTTGATACTATTTCCTCATATGCTCATAGAAAAAGATGTAAGTAGAATTTATGCTACAGTGCTGACGATTTGTAGCAGGTTTTGTGGTAAAAATATCATCTCATTTACCAAGTACAAGCAGGATTTTAGAGATTATATTCATTAGTTCCTTTGCAATATTCAGGCCAGCCTGTTTAGTTCCCAATACATGCACAGATCTTGCTGGCATTCAGCAAAGATAGAAATTGCAATGGCAAGTTATGTCAGCAATTCCATGTGCAGAATACATCTAGAAGTTTTGTCCTCTGATTGTTTCCCAATTCCATCATTCACCTCTAAACCTAAGTGACTAAAAGAACTTTTTCATGCTGGATGCCTGTTATACTTTTCATCCAAGTATCTCTGATTTGCAGTACCTTAGATTTAAGTGGAGGTCTCCATCCAGGAGAAAGAATTTTTATCTATTCCACTAGATGTCGGCAATAAAGTGTACATCAAACCAGTGTAAACACGGAGCTGATTCCCTCTGAATTTATTTTATTTAATGCACAGTGTGGGAAGTTTCATATTTCTATAGTCCACTATCTTATATTTCATAACCAGTTTCAGTCAAGTTTGATGCAGTTTGTACCACAAGGGAACATGGCAGTATTTAAAATGGAACATCTTACAGCACTTAGCATTTGTTTCCACAAGAATTCCTTCAATAGAGCTATCATTCTTCTGTGACTGTTATCTCTAATGATTTTATTATAGCTTTTGTGGATATTTAGCTCTATTCCTTGAAAGTTTCAAAACTTGAAACACATCATTATGCATGAATTTCAGCTTTTAAAAGCTGAGTCTTAAGTGTTCCAAATTTTCAAGAGCAGTGAAGAGCATGGTGGGGGATCAGATCCCTGACACTTCCCTGGGACAGTCAGTTCCCAAATGCCACTTCACAGACTTGTCGCCCTTCTCCTTGTTTTTCACATACCACTCTTAATATCCCTTTCTAAAGCCAAAAAGAACAAGGCAAAAATATCATGGAAGTGGTTGACATGGAGTAGTTGAGATTTATAAAGCTGGTGTGTCAGATTGAAGCAATACTTCAGACGGAAGAGCAATGAGAAACTGTGCAGTGATCATTGCAAAATAAATTGGAGCTCCTTGTTGATAAGGAGTCTCGCAGACCTAAGTCTGAACAAGAGGACTGCTTTATCTAACCCAGGATTTTGAAAGGTTTTCCTTTATATTACTTTTGATAGCTCTGTATCATTAAGTCAACCATGATAGAATTGATAGAGACAAAATACTATTTTTAAAAAATATTTTTCAGTAACAGAATCCTTTATGAAGTTGGAACATCTGTCAATAGATGCAGGCAATTAATTTACCAACCTTTTCCTGTCTCCCACCTTTAAAACTTAACATCAGGAACCTTTATATTATTCAGCCATTCAATATGCTTATATGTAATGTGAAACCTAGGGGTTGTTTAGCTGCATAAGACAGAATTGTGAGAAGAGTTATAAAAGTGGCTCTTTGCCCCTAAATGGAGATACCTTGAGGAAATCTTGAAATTTCCTAGGCTTTTGATTTATTTTATAATCAGGCTACAAATAAGAAAATGCCATTGTACTTCACTGCAAATGACAAGAATAGTAAGAATTTCTGGACAAGCCAGAGTTAAGCAGAAAAGCTAAAAGGAATATTAAGCAAGATTACTTTATGTCATGATCATTTCAACTTCCCTGGTCATGTTGAATACCATCAGACAGTTCTGTCTGTTCTCTGCAATTTTCAAAGGGTTATGTATAAAATTTCTTGGGATAGCTTCCCATAGCACAACTACTTATTTATAAAGAAAAAAAAAGCAATGCATTTTTATCTGGAACAGGAATTTGCAATGACTTACTCTGCACTTACGAAACATTGTACTGAGTGCTTGTGAATGGTGTTATTATTTCTTGCAAATGCATGATGTATTCTTTTTCCAAAATCTAAAATTGGAAAGTTCTATTATTATTTATGATTAATAAAACAATGAATATCCTTAAGCAGATTCTGTCTAAGTATCTGACAGGTAATTCTAGCAACAAATTTGAAACTGTTAGTATACAAATCATTGGATAAATTTCTTTCTTTTGAAAGTAGCTTGGACAAACAGTAAAAATAATTTTCCTGAACCTGAATCTGGTCTTTTGTGAAATGAACGTATTCATTGTAGCAGAATGATATAGCAACTTAAATTTTACTTCAGAAATATATGAATACCATAGGTCTGAACTTATCTGGGTCTTCAAGTCCCATGGGATATAAGAATAGAAAACACTCCTCATTTCTAACAGCATAAAAACTAGGGACCATGAAATGACACCATCACTGAGCAGGTTGAATCAAGCAAACAAGAAATATATTTTTACTGAATACATACACTGTGCAAACTCTGCCAAGCAGCATTCCAGATGTCAAAAGTGCAAATCAGTTGAAAAAGCAATGTGACAAACTCATGGAAGAGATACACACTGAGACTTTAGCAAACAAAAATATCTCTGGCTCCAGAAATCCCTAGACAGTTGGCTGAAAGCTGGGAGGATAGAGCAGAAAAAACATAGGATAAGGCTGTATCTTAAAGGCTTGCCTGGTTCTCACAGGCTCTGTCTTGTCAGCTGCCACTTCCTATTTTCAAAGATCATTCAGCAAACTTGGTCTGGCTCAGTGTGCTCTTCCTATTTTCTTGCATATTATGCAGCCCCCCAGAACCAAGTGAGTCACCTATTCACTCATTTGATCTAGACATGCAGATTTGCTGACACAGATGTGTTTCATTCCCACAGTGGAGCTGCTGAGTGGATTCTTGACTCACACAGATGTGGGGTGCTCTAAATTATTACCGAGTTAGTGAACTATTTGCTATCATTTGCTTATAAATACACCAAAGAAACAGCACAGCTATGAGAGAAGCTATATGTAAAACTTGACTTTTCTTTTGCCATCTCACGCACTGAGGTTCTTAAGTCTTCTGTCATTACAGTCAGCAGAGAAACAATTTATATATTACCATTAAATGACTGGTAGATTCAGACTTGAGAGTGTACTAAAAAGACAAAAGATTTGAAGAAGATATGTACACTGAAAGCTCCACTTACAGTGTCTGCTGTACATGTAGACATACCTTCTGACATGGCCTCTAGCTATTGAGACTTTTTTCCATAAATAAGACAGGCTGCCAGGGTATTTCAGTGCTCTACACTACAGGAAGTTATTTGTGTCTTTCTGAATCTACATGCTCCATTATTTCTTGTGCATGTACTTAAGTTTGCTCCAAGGAAAATTTCATCTCCAATTTCTTCTGCAATATTGCAATGAATTTAGGGGGCAGGAATTGACATTTAATAAGTAAATTTGTAAAATTTACTAACTTAGTCTATTTCTTGCAAGAATTACTCTTTGCTTTTCCCTACAGAAACTCCATCTTAAATATTGTTTTATTATCTGCTTAAGTCCACCGCTGAAAATTCTGTATATGAAGAAACAGCTTATATTTATTTTTTGTTATTTAATATGACATGCGAGCCTTTATATTTAAATAGTTGAATATGATTTTTGTTTTGGTCATTTGAAAGGTTGTAATTAATTGCAATTGAGATACCTAGCATTCTTACAGATTCAAAGCAAGAATTAGAAAACAAGAATTAGAAAACAAAGAGTAGAATTTCCCATTTTGTCTGGGAAAACTTTCAATTAAAAAATACTATTTTGTCAAACATGAGTTTAAAATATTTTCTGTAGAGAACTTTTCTGGGTCTGTCTGGAATAGAATTAATTTTTCTCATAGCAGGCCACCCTGTAAAAGAGGGAATGGAATAAATTGCTGGTTGAGAGTTTAACTTTTGGCAAAGATAATCCATAGAATGTGACTCAGTTTTATTTCCATCAGTTAACTGATAGCTGCTCTCCTTTTCATCTAATTCATCAATATGATCAGCTGAAAAGAAACTGATTTATTTTTCTCAATCTCATCAATATTCTTTTTATCTACCTCTTCATAGCCCTATTTTAATCCTACTAACTCTGTAGATCTTTGCCTTCTGATTCTACTTTAACTTCTGCTCTATACATTATAAATGAAAGACGAAAAGCCTGTGATACGCACCTTTCAGTGCCATACATAAATTATCTTTCTCTTGGAAAAACAGTTAGAAAAACATAGAATAGGTATAATATATTGAAAAGTTTAATGGAAAACAATATGCCATGGCAAATTTTCAATACTTTTTATTAATTATTTTTAAAGTACATGCTTTGTACCTACTCACTTCCTTCTGCTTTCCTCTCTTTTTAACATAGATATAATAGACTGAAGAATATTCACAATTCAGTGCTTTTATTTAAATTTTTGTAAGCTTGTTCAAATTTGAAATTAATCTTAATCTTGACTTTCCATTGCTTTAAGCTAACTCTTCAAACTCTAAATAAACAGGTTCTAAAAGAACAATAGAGTATCAAGTTTATCAGATGATTTCTCTTATTTCCCATGAATAAACAGAATTTGATGTCAAGGAGTATTCCAGTCCCTTTTTTTTGATAAATGTAAAAAAAAAAAAAACCCAAACAAAAAGTGAAACAAAAATTAACAAACAAAAAAACCCCAAAACAAACAAACAAGCAAACAAAAAAAATACGAACAAAATCCCCCAGCACCAAACCCCAAACTGTTATCAAAAGAATCAATGAAAACATGAGCAGTCTCTTGGAAAATAAAAAGACACCTGGAAAAATCTCTTTATGACATTACCGTTCAGTGAAGATTACAACATAGATGTCCCACCTGACCCTGCTAATTTGACATGGTTCACTTTTAGAGGTTTGGTTCTGTGCCCCAGAGTCACTTCCTCCTCACTGTTAAGTGGAGCCCAGGACAAGAAGCTCAAATATAAATTTGTGCCCTAGGGAGATGAGACTGCTGCAGACCCTGCATAAATACATTACCTTTGCAAATGCACCAGCATCTCATTGTTTTAATGACAAGAAAATACTAACTCTAAATTCATTTATTGCTTGTTTATATTCATTAATTCTTAAGACGGTGCTCTCCCTGGTTTTGGCTGTATCATTTGAAATGTCATAGTTCCTTGTGGAACTTTTTTCCTCTAACGTTATAACATCAAAATACACCTATGTCAGGGTTCCAGAATGGTGACTTTATTTTATTTTTTCTTCCAAACTAAGTTTGGACAAAGCAGATTCTATTTTGTTGCTGCAATTAATTAGGATTGAACCCTCTTTAGTAATTTGGAAAAACTACATAAGTTTGATTTCTGACAACAGGTTAAGCAGAGATTGAACTGAAACAATATTTGCGACTGTCAGTAGGAACTCATCTATTCAATAAGGCATTTTATTTATTTAAAAATATTGTGAAAGAAATATTTCACTTCTGAATCTTTCAAACTGAGTGAGTTAAAATTTTGAATTCTAATCACAAGTCAGTTACCATTATTATTCTAATAATAACCTTCTGCTTATTACTGTCTGTAGAAGAGAGGTAGAGAGAGTGATTCCAAAGCACTGCTCAGAGAAATTTTTTTCTACAGAATCCTACTTTAAAATAATTGCATAGTAAGTTTATCATGCTCCAAAATAAAAACTGAAGTTTTCTGTCTTGAGTTTCATTTAAAAAGAAATAAAACATTAGTTAAAAGGTTCTCACAATGAGATTGGAGAGATAAAGTTGCAGAGACATATTAAAAACACCAGTAATAAAAGATATATTGTGACTGTTTGACAGGGAGGCAAGGTTTTCATGTTTTTAAAGGGGACAATGTGGTTTTACTTTCCAGGCTCTGTGTGAAAGTAGACCAAAATACACACAAAACTTACCCCAGGACAGCACTCTAGTGGAATCTTTGGGGAGATTCATGGTTCATTTTTCAACTGAGATGAGGTCTGAGAGAAGTCAGGCTGAGCACAGGCAGCTGGAGCACAAAGAAACAGCCAACTACAGCTCAGAAGAGCAGGTGCAAGGACCAAGGCCCAGAAGAACGAGTAAACACAATAGGGCAATAGCAAGGGAAGGAACTCCGATAAGAAAGGCGGAAACAGAGGACTACAGAGACAAAGCAAAGGGCGAGAGAGCCTGGCAACAACAACAACAGCAACAAGCCTGGATTGCCACTAGGCATCCTTAATCACCACCTTTCAGCAGCGAACATGGTGGAAAATTCTCAGGGCTGGTGTGAATTCCAGTTTAACTGCCCCGTTGCAGGGGTTACTAAAGGTACCAGACCTGCCTGGAGTAAATAGGTCATCTTGTAACCTTCAGAATTGCGGTTCTGAAAGATTTGATTCTCAAAAAAGCACAGCTCAGCTCCAGAGGAAAATGTTTCCCCTCCTTTTTTTTTTTTTTTTTCCTGCCTCAGCAACAGTGGCTGTTTTTCATGTTTTTAAAAGCTAATTATAATTGATACATGTGGAGTGCTTCGATTGCAAGGTCAATTACTCAGAAGTTAGAAAAATGTCAGAATTAAAGTTGCCTATACAGCCTTAATTAGTCTGTCTTAGATGTAAGAATTACCATCTATAATTACATTAGCACATGCAATATTTTTTAGCATTCTCTCCGCATTCAGTTCACAGACTGCCAATCAAGTTTTATAATGAAAGAGATTGTCAACTGTAGGATACCCATGTAATTTTTTTCCAGAAAATTAAGATACACAGCTAATAAAGCAGGAGCTGTATGTAAGAAGATTTAATTATTGTGATTGCTGGACACTTCCTAAAGAAACTGGACTTCATCAGAGTCTTCCTCTGTGATTCTGGACAAGTCACACTCATGTGTAATGGCAATATTTTCATTTAGTGCTTCACCTTCAGTGCTTTGTGTGTTTCTTAAATGTTAAATGTGACAGGGCTATTCAGACCTTAGTGCCAGTCTTGATTTTTGTCATCATGACAAAAGAGTCTAGACGTGAAACATTTTGAAACATAACTATGCCTTTAACATTCTGACTGGGTTTAAGTCAGAGCTGTGAACAGCAGTAGTTAATTCTTACATTTCCTTACCCTTCTTTATTTTCTTTCACTAAATCCTGTATTTCCTTATTGTTCTTCCTTTCTTTAAAATGCAAATTTATTGCCATAATAACAATAAAGCCAATGTAAATTGTCTAAACTATCTCAGTAAGTTTTACCTATCTAGCCATGAAAGTCACAAAGTTTTAGAAAACACAGACATGATAAATCAAATCTGACATGATTTATGTACAGTTGCTTTTGCTGTGTGATGAAGAACTTAGGCTAATATATTCCAGACTCATTTCTCTTCATAATCAAATACGAATGCTTTTATCTCACCAAAGTAAACAGTTTGTGGGGAGGGGCAGAGTGTGTCCTGCATCCCTTACCATTGGGGCATTCCTACAGAGAAGTATTGATGTAGATATGTTGAGATGCTTCACATAGTGTCAGTCCCAAGGTCTTGTCTTGCTCTCTCTTCTAATTCCCTAATGCATTTCTCTAAGAAGCCGTGCAGCTTGTGAGAGTTGCATGGCAAGGCTTCTTGTGGGCTTCTATAACATCCATGGCTGGTGAATGCTCACCTTGAGTGGCCAGAAGTGTGAGGAGAAAACGTGTGTGAATATCACCAGGGTGAAGGATTCTTGTAGAGTTCTGACTGTGGGTGCCTGAACAAGGGAGCACACAGCATCCGCCTGCTTTGTCTTTCAGCTCAGCTCTCTTTTGGTAAGAATTGCAGTGAATTTCCTGCATCAGAGAAATGAACAGTATAAAAGATTCAGAATCTGGAGTTAGAATAAAAAGATATTAGCAGTCATATCAAAATCCTTCTTCATGAAAATAAATAGGTTTTTTACACTGTTTTTTATTAACTGATCTCAGAACACTTTCCAAAAGATTTTTTAACCATATTTTCTTTAGTGTTTTCTACAGTTTAGATTTAATGTTACTGTTTAAAAATATGCTACAATTTCAGTATGCTTGCCAAGCCCCAAGACAGAGAAAATCAAGAAGTATCTGCTTGTCACATAAAACTTAATGATGAAACCATCAGAGGATAAGGAACAAGGCACACTGCATGTAGTTTCTCTTTGATGATCTCTCTTGCCATGTTAGTTCCACTGAAAAACCAGCTTAATCAGAAAGAAAAAAAGGAGTGAAAATAAAAACCTCTGCAAAACTTTTTCAAAATTAGGCATCCTTTCTGTGGAAAGAAGGTAGCACTTCATTTCTGAAGTTAATTTTAAAAAATGAACTGGTAATTTTTTAAAATTACGTAACAGTAGCCATTAAGATTATTAGTATATATTCTATGCTAAGCAAAGTCATGCAATTGAAATAATCTGAAACCATCTCAGACTACTTTAATTATCAACATATCTCATGCTCTTGCCATTATGATGCACAGTGGTGCTTTGACAAGAGTTACATTCAGCTGTCAGTTTGGCTTTTACAGCTGTGGATCTTGGAGTAACTTTTGTGTACAAGGATTTTGATCATACTGTGATTAACTTGGAGCCCAAAATATGTTTTTTTATTCCTCTAAATTATTTTTTTCATATTAGGCAAAAGTGAAAAATGTTGGCTGAGTGTTTGGGTGAAAGATGAAAAGTGAGTGTAGATTAGAAGCTTTCCAGTTAATTATTTTCAAACAAAGGTAAATTGGAAGAATCAGTTTTGAAAGAAATTAAACTACCTTTTTTTTTTTAATTTCAAAAATGTTGATGAGTACTTTGCAACGCTTTTGAAGTTTCATTAATTTGAATTTCAGCTTTAAAAACTATTTTTGCATAATTTATACATAAAGTTACTAAATTATTACAAATGGAATTAAAT
The DNA here is from genome assembly GCA_025920805.1 of Petroica traversi. Taxonomy (NCBI): domain Eukaryota; kingdom Metazoa; phylum Chordata; class Aves; order Passeriformes; family Petroicidae; genus Petroica; species Petroica traversi. The sequence goes on along the minus strand of JAHLSL010000080.1, from coordinate 1,934,067 downwards.
ACCTTTTCAAGATAAAATATTTCTTCTTCTCTCACACTATACCATTATAATTTTATATAATATACTCTATATTAAATTTTCATTTTTGTCTAAAAAGGAAATAGGCTGTTAATGAGACAAAACAAGATTTTCCACACAGGTTTATTATGCATGAATTTCGCCATAGGCAAAATATAGATGTGATCTATTTGATCGGCAAAATTAAATCAGAATTAGAACTCATGAATTATGCCTTCCAAATCTATTACTTATTTTTTTTCTCTTGTGCAACAACAGTGCCACAGTAAGCAGCCATGGTATCTAGAGATGGGCTGTATTAGTCATATTTCAACTTAAATCATCTTAAAGTATCAGAATTCAGGAAATATATAACTTATGAAATGTTAAAGAATGTAATGAAATCAATATGGCACAGTCAATTAAAATAACTACTTTAGCAAATCAAATTCAATAGAGTGCATATTTTATAAAACATGTGACTGTTTATGCCTGCATCAGAGTTTCTAGCTAAAATTTTGTGTTAATGCTGACAGATGTTCTCTCCTTTTTAGCGACATTCCAACTCTGCTGTTTTTTGAGAAAAAAAAACCATCAAAAACCATGACAGGAGAAGTAAAAGAGCAGAAAATACCTTGTGCCCACCTGGTTCCTGGTCAGTTTACCTTGGCTAGAAGGTATTCCCTGTTTTTTGATTGGAAACAGGAGTTTGAAACTTATATTTCTCTGCAGTTATTTTACTCATTATTTTTAGAAAACTCCTCCTTTCCTTTCTTTTATTGCCTTCTTTATATATATCCATATAGTTTAAAAGACATAAGAAAAACCTTATATCTTGGAGGATATTGCACCAATTGAGAAGATTATTTCCGATCCATACTTCAGTGCATGTGCAGGCAATTATGCATTTATGTACAGCCTAATAAATACTGTAAGTTTATTATGTACGTGAACTAACTGCTCAGTGCCTATGCTGCTTACTTAGAGCCTTTAGAAACCTAAATGTGTTTTTTGATACAAAGGTGGATGTATTGATTTATCTATTACCTGTCATGGAAGCAGAAATACTAAAAAAAAAAATCTCCTATGTCAATTTCAGTGTCATGTGAGTAGATCTTTCAGAGGTGCTACAATTAAAGAAAGAATTTTAATTTTCCTTTAAAATTAGTTTGATGAGGCCAAATAATCTCACTAAGCTCTTGTCTCATCAATCAGTCTAAGATTATTGAAGACAATCAGAGATTTAATTCATCAGAAGTACAGATCTGAATTAGCATTCTTTTATCACTAAAATTAAAATGTCAGTTTTCCAGTGGGGTTTCAGCTTGTTATCTTCTTTCTTTTTCACATGGCCTAGTAGAAGCAGGTGGTCTGGCATTAATAAAAACCACCCAGGGGAAAATTCTGAAGAATCACTCCTTAAATATGCCTCATTTTGTCTACTTTACATACTCATTCTCCAAGATATCCTTATACACATTGAGATCAATACATTAGAGTGTCTAATTCTTATTACCTACACAAATCACTCTTTTCATTAACATCACATTTACATTAGCAATTATTAGCATATTACCATAATTACATCATTATTATAATTTAAACTTGCAGAAAATTTATTGCCCAAAACCAATTCTATTAAGCAACTCAGATGTTGAAACTTGTTATAAATAACATGCCTCTGTTCTCTCTAGCCAACAAAGATACTTTCTACTACAACCTACATGCTGAGTATTAGGACAAGTTTCTCAGATGCCATACCCCTTACCTAGTTTTCTCATATAAAACAAAGTGAAATTTTGTTTTACTAGGCAAACTTCTATTGGTCTAGAAGCCTTCTGACCTGTTTCCTTCTGGAGCAGAAGCATTCATTGTACCAAAACTTTATGAGGCAGATGATGTTGCCATCTCAGCTGTGGTGAGTCACTTGAAGAAGGAAAGGTCATATTAGCAAGAGGTATAATGAAGCTGAACAAAAGAGAGAAAAAAATGTGTAGCAAAGGTTGCCCCCACTCTGTAGGAAAGCCAGAAATGAGATCTCAGTCCCTGGCAAGAATGTTAAGGTAATTCCTCTTTGAGTTAAGTTCCAAAGGCATGAAGGAGAAAGCATCCAACAGGACTAATTAAGACAGATTTTAAAAAAGGGTCATTCATGCTTGTCCAAAGTGAATGGCTAAAATGAAGTGACTAGCTACCTGACCAGGTAAGAGTGGTGTAAAATAATTTATGGAGCGTATATAAATAATTGAATTTACTAAAGCTTTGAACATCTCCTCTATACCCTCATTTGGAAGTTGAGGAAGTGATAAGTAGATGGACGACTGTCTGGTCAGCTGTATTCAGAGGGGGAAGCACATGCATTTCCAGTCTGGCTTTCATCTTCTGATGAATGTTTCAACTCCAGGGACAGAGACTTGACAGAAACCTTAAGAAGTTCATCAGGCAGTAGTGCCAAATTCTGCACCTGGGCTGCAGTAATTCTGTGGTATAGGATAGAATACTGGCTAAGGAAAAGCCACCATTAAAGGCTTCTTGGGATCATATAGATTTGTGCCGGTTTGGCCTGGGAAAAAGTTCATTTTCTTTGCAATAAAAAGTGTGGGATTATATTTTGGGTTTGTGCCTGTTACCAACAGACTTGGTAACACAGGGATGTTTTAGTCATTTTGCTGAGCAGAGCTTACACAGAGTCAAGGCCTTTTCTGCTCCTCACCCCACCCCTCCAGAGAGGAGGCTGGGGCTGCACAAGGAGTTGGGACAGCTGACCCCAGCTGATCCCAGGAATATTCAATACCATATGGCATCATTACAGAATATAAAGCTGGGGGAGGATGAAAGAAGCACAGGACATATAGAATGATGATGTTTGCCACCCCATGTCACTATCACATGAGATGAAAGTGTCCTGGATATGGCTGTAGGTCTACCTGCTGATGGGAAGTGATGCATTGATTTCTTGCTTTGATTTGCTTGTGTGCACAGCTTTTGCTTAACCTATTAAACTGTCTTTATCTCAACCCATGAGCTTTCTCACTTGTTCCCTGCTGATTGTCTTTCCTGTCCCAGTGGTGGGGAGAGTGAACGAGTGAGCATAGGGTGCTTAGCTGGGGTTAAACTGCAACAGCTCCAGAGTGAAATTCTATTGCAAATATCAATAGAATTCTAATATATTTGGCTGTATTAGAAGAACTCTGGCTACTATAGAGAGGAAAGTTATGATTCACCAGTTGCTGGCACAGCTGAGGCCAAATCTGATCTGCTGCAGCCAGTATTGGACCTCTTTTTCAACACAAATAAGGAAAAGATGTTGGAGCACCACCAGAGAGCAGAAATGACAGCAGCTTTGCACAGGGAAGAAATAAGAAGAGGCTCAAGAAACTGAGCTTCATTAATCTGGTATAGAGGTGATTAACAAGTGACCTAAGAGCTGTCTGAAACTACTTGAATGACAATTATAAAGAAGATAAGATCAAATTATTTTTGTTAACAGCAAACAGTAGAAGAATGGACAAAGGTCACAAAATTGGATTTGGTGGTTCGTGACGGGCATTCTGAATAGCAAAATCAGTACAGGAGCAGGGCATGGCTGAACACTGATTTCTCAGAGAACTGGTAGTATATTAAATGGTGACAATCCCTGTAAAAGAAATTTTACAAGACAGAAATAAAATTACTGATCATCATACCATCACATACATGTTTTACCCTTACTGCTAGAGAGACTGATGACCATTAGATAATGAGATGGCATTCTAAACTCTTAGATAAATTTCTACAATTAAACTTTGCTGTGGAGAATTGAAAAGAACATTTATACGTTCAACCAGGAAACCCAAAATTCTATTCTGAAATGCACTATTTTAGAAAGCAAACATTCCTCCAAATGCAAGATACTGAACTCATGAAATTTTGGTTGGTGCACTCAACTTTGGTTTGTGGCTTGTTACCAGATTATTGAAATGAAAAGGAAAAATATTCACAGCTTAAAGTTAAAAAAAGAAAATAAAATTTAAAAAAATTGAACAACAAGGATTTTTTTTTCACATCTTTTTAACTTGCATTCAGTTGTTTGATTGTCTGTTTTCAGAAGTAAATGTAGAATTTTTTGTTACTGATAGAGATATGATATTAGAACCTAAACATAGGCTAATCCTTTAATTTGTCAATTATACTTTCAATTAGTTTTATACGAAGTCTTATTTTATATTAATGAAGTCACAGAAAAATGAGAAACACATGCTCTGAATTAATGACAGTCCAGTCCCTAGGTGTTACCAATTCAAATGTTTTTCAAGGTCATAAATCAGGTGCATAAGAATCTGGTCTAATGAAGTAGGTTGCCATTGTCTTCTATTTTTAACCTCATCTGTGCAATGCAGATATTGCCCACTACATCTGTACTAGATTTGAAATATTAGCAAGATGTTCTAAGATATCTGAGAAAGGTTCTCTTCTATCTTTTAGGCTCCATTTAATTGTTCAGCTATAATGGAAAAGATAATTTGGCATCACAGTCTTTAGGATACATACTTCCAACTAAAATATCCCACTGGGACCAAGAAATAATATAGCAGCTTTTAATTAGGATATTTTGCATGAAATGCTTTGCATACTTAATTAATATAAATAAGGCTTTATTGCGTAAACTATGGAAATCAGAGTATTAATTCAACAAATGCATGAAAAATAGTATTTTGAAGGGCACATTAGGAAAAGCTAAATAAGCATATAAAAATCTCAAAATAAATATGTCTTCCATTTTCTTCCTTAAAAGAAGAAATTTTAAAAAATTTAAAATTTTTCTATTTTTTATTTAGATGGATATCTCTAATCCAACTCATTATGACAACTGATATAACAAAACAGAGCACTGTCCTCTATGTCAGAGATTAAATCATAAGACACAATAATTTAAAATAGATTCTACAGCTGTGATGTTTCTGATGTTGAGGTAATGAGAGGACAATAAAAAAGAAAACTAAACCCCAAGAAAGACAAGAGATGCAAATTGCTCACCACCAACTGACCAAATACCCAGCCAGCCCCCAAGCAGCATCTCCTGACACCTCCCACATCATTTTATTGCTGAACATGATGATCACTGGTATGCAATATCCCATCAGCCCCTACAGCTGTCTTGACTGGATCTCATCCCAACTCCTTGTGTTCCCCCAGTGCTCCACTGGTGGCATGGGGTGAGGAGCAGAAAAGACCCTGGTGCTGTCCAAGCCCTGCACGGCAGTGACTAAAATATCCCTGAATTAGTGACATTGTTTCCAGCACAGACCCAAAACACAGCCCCACACTAGTGACTGTGAAGAAAATTGTCCCAGACAGAATTGGATATTGTCATGGATATTGCTGAGTTAGTATTCTGCATTTGTTATTTCTTTTCCAGTAAAAGGAACCCTCGGTAATGCAGTATGCAGGAAACAATTTTGGGCTCCAGTCTGGATATCTAGAGACCAAGAACTGCATGTATTGTTCTCCAAATACTTGCAGAGCAGATAGTAAAGTTACTGAAAACCTCTTTTCCAATGGTCAAGGACTCTCTTTCATTATCTTCAAACTGTCTCTGTATGTGTAAATTGTCTATTCATAGTCACATTTCCATTTGTCTTTGAAATTACTTGCTGTCTTTTCATGAGATAAGTACATGTATTCAATAAAAACTAAACTACCTTTCATATGCAGCATGACCAGTACAAGAAATTTGTTTTGTTGTAAAAATTCCATTCTCACTTTCATATTTACATTGATGTGGAAGCGTTCCAGCTAAATCAATGTTGCAACTTCTGCATTATAACACTGTAACATATTACTATTTAGTTTTTTTATATCCTTGCAAATAAAATCTTCAGAATACCCTAAAGGCATAAGGAAGGGAATTCCAATTGGGCCTGTGTTTTTTGTCTCCAAGGTGTTTGTGTGGGTAATAACAGATGCAGAAAATATGTATACCCACACATACATATATTTATATTTATATATATGCACACATGCACACATATTTGCAGAATATTTTTACTCTGCTGTTTCTGTTCCCTCAAAATTTTCACTGGCACTGGTTTGCACATTTGCATAGTATCACAGAATCATTAAGGCTGGAAAACACCTTTAGGGTCATCAGTTTCAGCGCTGCCAAATCTACCACTAAGCCATGTTCTGTATTACCTGTCTTTTAAATACCTCCAGGGATGAGCTCTCCATCTCTTCAGTTTTGGACTTCTCACTATAAGAAAAACACTGAGCTGCTGGAGCCAGTTCAGAGAAGAGCATCAAAGCTGGTGAAGGGTCTGGAGCACGAGTCTTATGAGGAACAGCTGAGGGAGCTGAGGGAGCTGTTTAGCCTGGAGAAAAGGAGGCTCTGGGCAGACTTCCTCTCTTTCTTGTGAACCAATTCCAGTCATAAACTGTAATTACTGTGTTGTAGTCCTATGTTTTACTTTATTCCAGCAGATGATATGCACAGACCTAGAAATTCTCAGGTGCAATATGTTAGAAGTGTGCAGCTGAAGGATGATTAGACATCAAAAAAGAACTGGGGAGTATAAGCTGGTCCACCTAATCCTACAACACATTTATATAATACAGAAGAACATTTGCTATTTTAAGAGGGTTGTTTGGCAGACAGGAAACTCTTTTCTTGTGAAAAGGTCATTGCATTTGATACATTTGAGTGGTGACGTGAAGAAGCTCAGAGTATCAATGCATCTCCCACAAACCAGGACATTGTCCCTGTAAGACACAGATAAAACTGTGTGTCTTTGATTGGTAGAAACCAAAAATCATACAAAACAAACACTGGATTGCCAGAACTTCTAATAAATATTATTTTTTATCTATATATTTATCTAATGTGCATCTAATGTAAATATCATAGTTGAATTCTAGGCATACATAAACTAACGGAGAAAATTACCCCATTTAATAGAGACATCATGTATCTTAGTTTTTCTGTGACTTATCCATATATTAGATGTTTGGAAACATGTGAAAAATATCTATAATTCTAGGCAGCTGTGATCTGTTACAATTCACAAAAATTTGTAACATCTGTGGATCTGTTTCCTTTATTTAGAATTATGAATCCATACAGATTTTGAGCTACATTTTTTTTTTTTAATTCCTGTGTAGATTAGGAATAACTGTACTGAAGTAAAATGCCTGGTTTAAGTTATTGCAGTGAATCTCCACCTATTTAACAGAGATACATGTATGGTAGATTTGAATCGTTGTTAGACACACATGCTGTCAAGCTTCCAAGAAAAGTAATCATTATATACAATGAAGCTGTTATCATGGACTATAGTGCTAATGCTGTGACATTTCACAGTGTCTGATGTGTTAGGCTGAGATATTTTCTCTCAGGAATTATATTTATTGGACAATTGAAGAAGATCTGTGGAGGATATTACTTGTTTATGTGCCTTTGCTTTTAAGAAGCAATGCCAAAGCCCAAATGAATAGTGATGGTGCAGTTGGAACTTCTCCATTGTGGGATGGGAAGGTTTATAGACGAGTGGATAGAATGTCAAGTCATATTATCAACTACACAGGGATATGACCTGATGGGCAGAAATCACATCTTCAAAGTGTCATCCCAATACACTAGAGGCTGAGAACCACTGCCCTACCTTTCAGCGGTATGAAGTTGTTTGTAGTGAAACAAAAATAGCTTCCACTCTGGATACAAAAAGACTACAGTTTGAAAGGTCAAAAAATTTATAATAATTCTTGAACAGAAGATCTTAGGCATGAGGTGCAATGCTTTTCAATTTCATGTGTTTGTTCCATTATATTAAACATAACTGTATTTTGCTGGGTTAGTAGGTGAGGCATTATTTCAATGATGACTCGAGGCTGCTTTTGCAAAGACAAGAGCAGCATCAACCTATGAGCTCAAAATTAAGGCATCAGAGTTCAGACAGCTTTCAGGTGATGTTTGGGGGTGAAGACCCTGGGAGTCAGGTAAGGCATCGCTGTTACCCAGCTCCTGTTCTACATTCATCTGGAGGCTTTATTTTAGCTGCACAGTCTTCACCTGTGCATTCAAAAACATAGTTCTATTCACACCAATGTCTAACTTGGGAGGCACTTCAAGCATATAAAGGACTACTGTCAACAGTGACACTTTCCAGGAAAGTGAAATTTGACATCTGAGCAGTCCTGGCTTCTTCTTCAGTTGTCCCCCTGGGGTCCCTGATGTGGCTGTGAATCTGTCAATGTTATTCACGCCACACTTACTGTAGCAAGTCTTGCACACACCATACGTGACACTTGTACCACTGTTGTTCCCTGTTTAGAGTCTCTATCCCAGGAATAAGTGAGCCAGCTCCATTCCTTTCTTTGAAGGAATTACAGGTAATCTCCATTCTGATATCCTTTTTATCACTTTTCTTTGAAGTTTCCCTGCTTAGAATGAAATAGAACTGTCACACAACTGCTTTTTTAAAGGGTTTGAATTAAGAAGGATTTGGGTCAGCTTGCTGTATTTTTTCAGAGCTGTTTTTTTTTTTAATTAGTTTTTAATTCTAGGTAGTAAATATCACTAAAAGAGCCTGCAAAGGCACTGCCTCCACCACCCTCTGCCTCTCTGAGTGCAACAGCAGAACATCAGACCAGAAGCTCACCTTCAGAGGTGCTCAGCAGCAGATGTTCAGGGAATGAATACTAAGAGCAGAGTATGCTCAGAGTGGTTCTTTCCTTGCTTCTGTTCTTGCAGCTTCTGGCTCTCTCTGGTTCAGGAACCTCCTGAACTAAAGCCAGAGGCTGTAATCAGACCACCATGTTTAGCAGTCCTTGGTGGAGATTTCCTCTATTACCATGCCTAATCAACTTTTGAACCCATTTATACTCTTTGCAACCAAAACATCCTGTAGCCATAGGTTCAACAATCCATTTAAGTATTGAATGACAAACGTATTTCCTTTGAGTATCTGAGAAAGTTTTCTTTGTCATTGCATTTGATGGTCTCTCATTTCCATGTCATCAAAACCAAAATACAATTACCCATTCCACATCACTTATGTTTATACAGATCTCAGTAATCTCTTGTCTGAGTTCAAGTGTCTCAATCAGTTTAATATTTTTGCAGACAGTCTTTGCATGTCTTTCAGCCTAGCAGTGGCACTATATTTCTTTTCATATAAGATGACCAGAACACCATTGGGTTTTCAAAATGTGAGTGCACCAGTGATTTCACTTTATTAATACAGTTATAGAGTTTTCATTTCTTTTTCAATTTTGCTCTCTATTCTTCACTCAACTGTTCTTGACATCATCTTTTATACCACTTTCAGAAAGTTAACAAAAATTTTAGTTTTTGTGATATATTTTTTTAAATCTGAAGAGTTTATATGGACTTCAGTGCATACAAAATTTAACATCTAGTTAAATTAAAACATTTTAATGGAACACATGAAATAGATTATTATAGAATGTTGACATAAACGAAACTGAAAATTTAACATTAACAGAAGGATGTTAATTTTTTAACAACCTGAATACTACAAACTAAGGTTGTATAGAAACCAAACTCATATTTTTGTTTATGCTACTTCTAGTAGACAAGAATTTCAGAGTTGTAAGCAAAGATCAGCTCCCTTTCAACACAAGTATGACCCAAAAATTCAAACAAAATTTACAGATTAGGACAAAATTAAGGAAATTAGGTACTTTTGTACTATTTTATTCACAAAATAGAGGCAGAGAGTGAGTTTAGCATGCCATAGCAAAAGACCTATAAATCTTTTGGCAATACATTTGAAACCCCTGAAAATCTTAGCCAGTGTTGTATCCAGACACCATTCAACCTTGTTAAAAATCCTAAAGAGAGCTACTATGTTCATGTTTATTCATTCAGAAATATTCATATCTTATTGCAGGGAACATAAAAATTTGCAAGATTTTTGAGTTTTCTTAATTTTGGAATTATTTAAATTTTAAATGGGTTTCCCTCTTTTGTCTGTTACAGGAAATTCTCTTGCACTGTTCCTCACCAAGGAGACAAGGAGAAACACAGTGGTAGAGAATAGAAAAAGCATGGTCCTATTTCATGTCCTTCACACCCTGTGCAGATCTCCTGGCCAGCAATTTGATGCACCATGTCTGTTACATTTGATTCCAGCTCTCATTAAATCATGTCACTACTCAGAAGTTACTTTTTTGCAAGACCCTGGAGTAGAAATAAGGCAAATATACACACCTGGAACCTATGGGAAAGGTACTGATGGCTGAAAGTAAACATTCTAGAGAGTCTGGAGCCAGTTCACTACTGTCATGGAATTTTCTATGGAACCTTTAAAGACCACAGTGTCAGGGGAACTCAGCTTTGGAGATTTTTTTCTGAGGGGAAAAAAGTCATCAACAACAAAGTCACCTGTGGCACTCCATCCCACGGCAGCAGGAGGGGACACTAAGCCATTTCTGGTTTGTGGTGCAAGAATACTACTCTAAAATGCTAACACTGTTTCCTGCATTGATGTACCTTTGGAGGACACATTTCTGGCCCAGACATAATATCTGCAAATGTCATAAACCAGGACAGGAATTCTACTGAGGACATTAACAACCGCCTGGAGGCTTTGTGGAAAGATTTATGCCATTGTATATTTTGTCTGCTGTTAAATTTAGCCTACTGCTCTCTTTGTCTTTCACTCCTGCCTTTCACTTTCAATATTGGAAATATGCCAGTTCTGTGAGGGTTTGTTTTCCTTTTCCTGACTGACACATATACTCAGTTTGAAGAGAAAACAGCACAAAAGGTAATTTCAGGATCAATATAAATAAAACTGACACTTCTCTGATGACAAGTTCTTTGTTATTGCTCTGGGTAGAAGCAGTAGTGGACAGGCCTGGAACATGGTGTGGCATATGATGAATCACTCCTTCTGTGTCGATATTTTCTTTGTCTGATTTATTGTATTGCTAAGATTAAGATATAGATGTTCTATGTAATATGTTGCTCTGTGTATATGGATGCAAAAGCATGACATGTAGTAAATCCATTTATAGTTCACTTCTGACTTTTAGGCCATATGCTTTCTTCCACCAATTCATCAACTTCAGACTTATTCTACTATTAGAAAACAATGAAAAGCCACCATCTTTCAGGAGCAGGCAGCAGTCTAATACCTCATTTTCTTCTCAAATGTAGAGTTCTCTGCTTGATAAAGTACATCAGATTTATGATGGACAAGGCACAACAGAATAATAATTAATTTGCCCTGGCACAAAACTTTCATTTTTTAAAGTAATGTAAAATCTCCAAGAAGACCTAGTTTTAGGCAGACAACACTGATTATTATGGGGAGAGGTTTTTTGGCATTTTAAAGATGAAGGTAGGTTGAGGGCATTCTGCTTATCCTTGAAGCTAACAGTCCAAAATCCAAATTCAGTCTGAAACTCAAGTCTGTGTGACTGCCAAGCTGAAGCCAATGAATCCCATCTCTCAGTGGGACTGTGCTCAGTGCCATATTGCATGTGGATATGCATGTCTAATTTTCTGGTTACAGAGTCGATAGCAAGCCCATGATGGTCTGCATTTCCATGTGAAATATACTCCATGAATTCTAAATGGATCAAGTACCAAATAAAAACATAGAAGAGTAGAGAGAGAAAGATAAATAAAGGCTGAATTAGTGGAAATAAGAACTATGAGAAAGGGAAAAGACATTGCTACAAAATATGTGTTTTCAAGATTTCAAGAAGAAGAGGGAAATTACTTTTTGCAGTTGTACTTCTGCAAGTGATATAGAAACACTGCATTTCCAATAATCAGCTGGGCACTGAGGAAGATGCTAGAGTCAAAAGCAGAAATACTGTAATATTCTTGCCAAGGCATTCTAAATGTTTGTGCTTTTAGTTCACTTACTGGCACCTAACTTCTAGGCAATTCACAGGGTGTTGGGCATTTTAATGTTGCAGACTTGCTGTGGAATTTTTCTGTCAGAAAAAAGCATACTAGAAGCACCAGATTCCCGTAGGAGGCTGCTAAGATCATTCAGACTCAAGACATCAAGAAGGAATTAGCAGTTTTATGAGGATTCTCTTGAGCAGGCTATAACAGTTTCATTGACATTTATAGCCAATTTTTATTAGACTTAAAGGGTATCTAAAATTTCTTCTTCTACTACTTAGTAGCATTTTTTGTTCGCTTCTCTACCCAGAGATTCTTCCTATGCTGTGCTCAAGTTAAAAAAAGAAAAAAAACAACAAAACAAGAACAAGATGATGAGGCAGCTTTTCTGGACAACTGCAAAAAAAACCCTATACAGTGGACTCTGTCTCTGTGCCTCATAGACCTTGATGGGACCTATCATTTCCTAGGCATCATTGTTTCCTCATAGACTAAACAATTTCTGAGATAAATAGAATCCTAATTTTCCTATGCCCTAGTTGTATGTAAGCTATATGAAAAATCATGATCAGGACTAAGATGCATAATGCTGGATATGTGGTGCTGTCCAAAACCAGTTAGAACAAAAGCCTACAACTCAACAAGAGTGTAACTTCTGTACAGACAAGAAAAAGTTCACTGGCTAAAGGTTTAATTTGGTAAAAGTTAAATAGGAAATAAATGTAGAGTAGGCAGTTACACACACAAACACATGCATATTTATTCACAGCCATATTATGTATCTGCAGAGTTCAACAGGCTAATAAACAGCACAATGAGTTTATTCATTGTGAATCACTGATGGAATTTATTTGTTGTTTTTGTAGTGTGAATTACTAGCAGACCCATCAGGGTTTCCATGATTTTTTCGTTATTCAAAATAATTCACTGTATGTCTTAAACAAATAATATTTCAATGTACGGATTTTCATACTTATGAATAATCATGTATCATTTACTGCTTTCTAGCTTATTTGGAAATTCAAATTTCATCTGTTTTTTTGACATGTTTACACATGTTAATATATCCCTACACCCTGTCTAATATTGACAACACTTAGAGTTGGGTTTTTGGAGCAAATATTTGCATTATTATTATATTCTGTGCATTATTATTCTGAAAGAACATACTTAAAATTCTCTGGATACTGTTTTCAAAATCTATATTTGGGTAATTTTCTCTTTTTGCTAGTTTATTTACAGAAAATAAATAGAAGCACTCCAAGTAAAACTGGATGGAAACTTTCCCACCATATCTCCCTTCAGATGTCTTATTCAAAGGCTATCAACACATGCAGTATATTATGGATGGATTATTTTATGACCTTTATTAACACATGTAGTTAAGAAACCAAAATGAACAATCAAACTCAAATGTAAAATTAATTTTTTTCCCTTGAAAAGGTTTTCTTTGGGTTTTTTCCATGTGCCATTTCATACTTTAAATTAGTATTTTTATCTATTCACTCTGCTCAATGTATCCTGTCCTTAAGAACTTTAGCACCCATGCTTAAATTTATGTCTTTTAAAATTTCCAGTAGTTACGCTTAGTTCAATACTGATCACTGTATTGTAACCATAGACCTTACTGATGTGGACAGGATAAAGAGAAGAGTGAGAACTCTTTATGTTTAAGAGTTTTCACCACACTCAGATCAGGGGAGATGAAGTCTCAGAGATGTATATATTAATATAGATAGGGAAAAGTAAATGCAATTAATCTACATGCTGTTGATGTTTTATGAGAGGATAAAATTACACAAAGTAACACTTGGGAAGGCATGTCTCAGGAACTGCTGTCTAACAAAGCTTGGGGAACATCACTGGGCCTCATGTTTGACTTTTCTATATTAAACATTTGACTAAACTCCTTTTACTTTCTTACAGCATAGATGCATTATAAGTAAGAAGAACTAGAGAAACCAAATGTTTGAATTCAGACACAGGAATTTATTTTTGCAGAAGTGTGATGGCCTTTTTACTGACCTTCAAAGAAAGCCTGATGCAATACCACAACAGCAAAAGTTGTATATCAGAGAAGCTTCTGTCCTGGCTTTTGGTCTTATGCATTAAAGAAAGATGCATTAATGAGAGAAAGATGAAATTCAAATTTAGCCCAAATGGAAAACTTAAGTCTCTAGATGGAATTTCATGTCTAGATTTATTTTTTTAATGCTTTCTGTCTTCAAGAACAAAATTCTTATTATGTAATATGTTGAACAAAAAGAAAAATATAAAATTAGTTCTTCCTCCATCAGGCAAAAAGTCTGCCTTGGTCAAAAGCCTGTCTCACACATACCTATCCATATTTTAAAGAGCTATATATAATATTATGGAACATATATTAACTGCTGTCAGCACAGCACTTGATTCTCTGACAGGTAAAAAAGTCTTCAAATGCAGAATGAACAGATGGTCAGGGTTGGGTCTTATGACTTGAAAAATTTTTGGCCAAGATGGTACAATTGTCCCAAATCCCAAATGAGAACCACCACTCTTCAGATACCATTTCTCTTCATATCAGAATATATTTCAGAAAGCTTTTTTGCAATTTGTCACAAAACCAATCACACTGATTGTCTTGTTGGGGGGTGTTTGCATATCTTCTGATACTGTCATGCTCAGCTGAAGTACCACCTCACAAAACAAAGATGGATAATGAATTTTTGCCTCTCACAAATATTATTATAGTTGTACATGTTGTTTTATTTTCAGATTTATATTTTCATAGACCTTTTCTTCTCGTAGTCTTTTCTACATTTATTTTCCTGTCATTTAATCTGCTTATCTTTAAGGAAAAAGTTGTTTACATTGAGTTTTTTCACTTTTTTCTGTAGAATTATTCTTGGTATAATAATTTTTAATTTTTTAATTGACATTGGTGTTGTTTTCTAAACACCTTTTTCATTTATGATGTCACTTATAGCAGCTCTGTTTCACATACGGCCATCTCTGAGCAGATGACAGCTTATGGGAAGAACAAACTTTCTTGTCCCTTCTTTTTGTTATCAATATCAAGATCGTGTCAGCCTTATGTTTTTCTTTTTTTATCCCCTTGTCTTTTTCAGCTGCCATCCTTCCTCACTTCATTGTTTTGATATATTAACTATAATTTCTAAACCAATAACCCTTAAAATTGAGTAAGGTAAAAAATTAACCCCAAAAATTCCAGTTCTGTATTGTGAGCAAAAAGTGTTTGAAAAGCAGATGCATAGATATAAGTAATCAAATTAAGAGAAAAATACCTCTGTCTATATTGGCACATTTTTAGCACAGCTAACTTCAAAGCCAAACCTGTGTAAACCAAGAATATAAATAAGAAATATTTTCAATTGTGTTTAAGAAAAAATGGTTCTGAAAAAGATTGATTTTTTTTTTTTTGATAGCTAGTTGTGCCTCAGCTAGCTGTGTCTCAGCTAGCTGTGTCTCTGCTGTGTTATGCCATAGCTAAGAGAGAAAATGCCTGTGGGCAGAATGATGTGACCTCCTGGGATTTCAGGCCATTTTGGCCAAGTTGCAGAAAACAGTGTGGAGAAAACGAACCTTTTTTTTCTTTCTTTTTTTTTTCTTTTTTCTTTTCTTTTTTTTTTTTTTTTTAATTTCTCCTGCAAAGCAATCATGTTGAGCTGGAAAAGACTCTCAATAGAAGGTTGACATTTGTTTAGCCTTTTCAGAGTTTCAAAATTTAAATGTAAGCATTATTTTATAGTAGTAATTATATCTTCCAATTTGTGTTGGTTATTGAAATTAACCCCAAATTATAAATGATTGCAACAAAAAGGAAATTACACTTCTCAATAAACAAATTATGGATGAAAAATTTTGTTCTTTTTTTTTCCCACAGACTTAAAATCCAAGAACATCTCCAATAACAGACCATCATGTAATTTGAAAAAAAAAAAAAGAAAAAAAGGGGGATAATGATATCCACTAGATGGGAATTGTAACTAAGTAAATTCAATCCAGGAAATAACCTTCCCTTTCCTCTTTTTCCTCTTCCCTTCTCTTTTTACCTCAATTAAACATCAGAATAGTGAATCTCAAAAAATTTGAGGTACAGGAAGGTGCTCTGAGGTCTCCCTAGTACCCTGTTTCCTCTAGATAAAAACTCCAACTCCCTCAGCCTGTCTTCATTGGAGAGGTGCTACAGCCTTCTGTTTGTCTTTGTGGCCCTGCTTTGATCTCACTCCACCAGGTCTTTGTCCTTCTTATGTTGGGGTTCCCAGAACTGGATGCAGCACTGCAGGTGGGTTCTCACGAGGCAGAGCAGAGGAGCAGAATCGCCTCCCTGGCCCTGCTGCCCTGCCCTGCTTTGGATGCAGCCCAGGACACATTTGGCTTTCTGGGCTGTGAGTGCCCGTGGCTGGGTCATGTCCAGTCTCTCATCCACAAGTTGTTAGTTACTTACATGGTGACTACGTTGAAGAAACATTCAGAGGAAAATCAAGTCAGAATCAAGATAGAATGATTTGCCATGGAGAGAGATCTAAGAGATGTGAAAGGATAAGAAAGAACCTCTGACTGAGTGATGAGGTTCAGAGTGAACCCTCTTGCTTTCTAAGCTCCTAATGGACCTTAGGCATGGCTAGATCCTATCTTTATCTCAGTGTTGGACAACAATTTACACCTAACACAATCAAGTACATGGATTTAATTAGTATTAATTCAGCATTCTATCAGTTACTTATAAAGAATCTACTGTGATTAAGTGATCTGTCTGTCCTAGGTAAAGAAGGATCTCCTGGTCTCAGGTATGGAATCTCAAACCTTGAGAGGCATCCATGTCCAAGAGTCACTTGGTATGCAGTCCAGATGCAATTTAGAGAGAACCCAAATTAGACCCATCCAAAGAAGACTGTCTAGAGTAGAAGGTCTTTCTGCCTTGAGGAGCAACTTTGAGAGGTGTCTCGAGAGGAGAACACTATCATATCAGCCACATTGCCTAGCAAGAAGGGCTCAAAGACAGCTCACTTAGTCTCTCATATTTATGTAGTAAAATGGTTGGCTCACAGTCAAATTGCATACAATGGGAAGGTGGTGTGAGACTCCTGGTACCCACATCTTTCTGTGTTTCTTGATAAGCAAGTGTTGGAAAAGCACATGGTTGGTGCTCCCAGCTTACATGCATCAATGCCCACTGGGTCACACTGCTCCTTTGGAGGTTTCCTGGAGGAGTCCCTGGCCCAGCTATGGTTCAGACCTATATCACCTTTGAAGCCTCCACCACAGCACTGCTGCTTGGGTTAAGGGACAGTATCCATTACAAAAGTTCACGAAATTATTAATTCCTCAGTCCTTTTTATACTGAAAGTAATGGAAAACTTATAATAATGACTATCTGTTCTCATAGTACCTAAGTTTTTATGTCACCTGACTTAAAAGCTTGTCTCAACACATTTTGCAGCTTTCTCTCCTCAATATACTTTTGTTCCTCCTTTGCAGAATCTTACTGGCAGATGCGCTTTTTTTCCCCTGAAAAAAACCAAAACCCTGCAAAATCCCAGAAAATCTCACCACAACTGTCAAGTGGCGCTCCAGCTGTCATTAACATAACTGCATGTGGCAGAACTTTGTGTAGGTGGGAATGGGACTGTGACACATATAAGTGCCCCTTTTCTAGAAGGGGAAATATCTACACTAGTGGGTAGATTAGAGCAGTCAGAACAGTTCCAAAGTTTTCCGAGGACTCAGTACTGAGTCGATTTTATTTCAGACTAGCTCCACTGTGCACTAAATGCGGGGTAGTTTGCTGATATAGATGTAACTCCAGAGTGAATCTTCTAGGTTAATCTTTTTATAAATAAGTCTAATTTATTAGCTCAACGATTACTTGAAGACATAAATTTTATGATTATAAATGGGTGCCATCAGGAGATTTTCTTCAAAAACACTCTACTGGCCTGACCTAAAATTCTGACATAAATGTACTCTGCAACATATATATATATATATATATTTTTTACCTCTTACCTTTTTAGCAAAAGATTGGAAGTTCAGAGATCTGTTTTGCAGACTTAACTTCAGACTTCTTTCCTTTAAGGAACAAGCAAGCAATGCAATCCTCTGAAGCAACTTCAACCTGTTAGGATTTCAAAATTAGACCTGAAAAGAACACACCTTTCCTCTCTTCTGAGATATTGACACGGGCAGTGCTCAAGATGGTAATAAGAGAACTGCTTTTGTTCAAT
Source organism: Petroica traversi (assembly GCA_025920805.1). Classification (NCBI taxonomy): domain Eukaryota; kingdom Metazoa; phylum Chordata; class Aves; order Passeriformes; family Petroicidae; genus Petroica; species Petroica traversi. Next base: position 1,915,983 of record JAHLSL010000080.1, on the reverse strand, counting down.
TGCTGCTGCAGAATACAACAGTGAAAGAGGCAGGGTGATTAATTGTGTTCTCTGCACTTTCACAGCTCTTCCAGATGCTGGAAGACATTCCCCTATGAAATGCGAGTTAGAGATTCCTGAATTACGTCTATTTTTGTTTCATATAAAAAAATATTTTAATAGACAGTATTAAAAGCTGGGAGTGTCCAGTACAGAGTTGTCTCTTGATGCAGGTCAAAACCGTAGATTACTGCAGGTTAAACAGTTTTACCCATCACAAATAATTCTGCATATTAAAAAAAAATAAAGATACAAAAAAATTTAAAAAGAAGTGTGAACTAAAAGCACCTCACCTCAAAAAAAAAAAAAAAAAAGATAGATTAGGGGCTTTTCAATTCCTTACATGACCATGAGTTATTTTCACATTTTACTCAGCTATACTTGTACTCTTCTTTTGCAGTTGCCTTGATTCCAAATTTGACTGTAATTCTACCTCCTTTCTAAAGAAACTCCTCTGGATTTCTACCCTTTGGTCCTATCTTTAGTGAAGGGATATCTGAAGCCATTTTGGTGCCTACTGACAGAGTATTTCTGCATTTCTGCAGAGCTGTACTATATATGGTATGGGCACTATATAATTCATGGAACTTGCCCCCATCTCCATAGTCCCTCAATGTAAGCATGCATATTTAATAGGATAGAGACAGCCAGTGTCTGAAACATGGCCATGTTCAACTACGTAACAGAGTGAACAAAATTGCTCCCTGAGCTGTGTGATGGTGTCATGGCAAGTGTACAGATGGTGACATGATAGGAGGGGACTGGAGTGTAAGATCCTTATGTAGCTATGTTAGGCCCACTCCAGGAAATATGGTACCTTAAAAATAACTGCATAAAGTGTTACCAGTAGAAGAACAAAACCTCCATATTCCTATATAAATAACACAGGGCTCCTGTTTCATTCCCCCAGTACGCCCTTCTTTCATCCTCTGTGAAATCAAAAACAAGGAGAGAGGAGACTGATGCTTTCTGACAAGGCTACTTAAAAAACCAAAAAATTCCAGAACAGCTGAGGGACCTCTGGATATTGTAAAGTCCAACCTATGCTGTTGTGGATCTCCTAGTACAGGTTGCTTAGGTCCATGACCAGTAGGATTTTGAAAAACTCTTAGATGGAGACTCTACAACCTATCTGCTGCAGTGTGTGACCACCCTCATAAATTTTTTTTTTCCTTTTATTTAAGTAGAATTTCTAGTGCTAGAATTCAGTTTATGTTCAAATAATTGTCTAGGTTCTATTGATTGCATTGACCAGCTTTACACTGACTGAAACGAGAGCTTAGACATTCAGTGCACACAAAGACACCTACACATAAACATCTAAATGCAAATGTCTAATCTTGAACTGATTGCCATTTCATATATCTGTTATTTAAGATCTGTAAAACTTAAGGGCATGAAACTTTAACAGCTTGAGAAAATCAAACAAGTACGTAAACAAAAATATAGCACAGTGCACAGGAGAACATATTAGCAGTGGTTACTTAGCAATGTTACTTGCTTAACTGCTAAGTAGCAAACCCATATTAAGGCTTAATTGGAATTTTAACTGGAAGACAACAGTTAGTCATGTAACTGCTGGTTATTCACTTAAGCAGATGAAATGGGTTTATTACCAAAATTATGAATGTAAGGTAGTTACTCAGAATCTGCTCCGGGAGTTTTCCAGATGGTGTATTTCTTCAGGTAGAAAAAGAAACCATATGTTTTCAGTCTAAACTGCTTTCTGCTTTAAACAAAAGAAAATAACAACAGAATAGAACATAATTGAAGGGAAAGGTCTTTACCTTCATCAGTTTTTATGCAATATAAGGATGCATATGAGTTACCAGGGGCTCACCACATCCTTCTAAATAGACAAGTACAAATAAAACTAAGTGGTTTACCTTTGCATCTCTTGATAGTATGAGTGATTAAGGACCTCAATGCCAGCAGAGGCTATATGGGTTTTTCTGACAAGGCAGCAAGTTTTCAGACTAAGAGACATGAATTGGTGTATTGGGTTTGCATTGACAACTTTGGTAGTGGAAGGCTACAGGGATGGCTTCTTTAAGAAGCTGCCAGAAGCTTGCCATGTCCAGCAGAGCCAATGCCAGGTGGCTCCAAGATGGATGTGCCACTGGCAAGGCTGGGCTAATTAGAAATGATGGTGATAGAAATCTCTGTGATAACAGATTTAAGAAGAAAAAGAAAAAAAAGTTATTGCACAGATGTAGTTGCGGCCAGAGAAGGAGGTGAGAATACATGAGAGGAACATCCCTGCAGACACCAAGGTCAGTGGGGAAGGAGAGGCACCAGAGCAGAGATTCCCCTGCAACCCCCAGTGCAGACCATGGTGAGGCAGCTGTGCCACTGCAGCCCATGGAGATCCATATGAGAGCAGAGATCCTCCTGCAGTCCCTGGAGGACAGCCACACTGGAGTAAATGAATGTCTGAAAGGAGGCTGTGAACCCATGGAAGGCCCATTCTGGAGCAGGGTTCTGGTAGGGTCCTGCAGATACATGGAGAGAGAAGCCCATGATGGAGTAGTTCCCTCGTAGGACTTGTGACCCTTTGGGGGACCCATGCTGGAGCAGCTTGTCCTTGAAGGACTGTATCCCATTAAAATGCGACACCCATTGCAGCATTTCATGGAGAACTGTTACCCATGGGATGGACTTCTGTTGTAGAAGTTCACAGAGAACTGTGTCCTGTGGGAGGGACCCTACACTGGAACGGATTCCTCTCCCTGAGCAGCATCAGCCAAAGCAATGTGTTATGAGCTGACTGTAACCCTCCTTCCCCATCTCTCTGCACTGCAAGGGTTGAGTAGGTAGACCTGGGAAGGAGAAGAGGGGAGAAGGTGGTTTTGAGGTCTGTTTTTATTTCTCATTATCCCACTTTTATTTTGCAAGTAATAAATTAAATTAGTATCTCTAATTTGAGCCTGTTTTCCCCATGGCAGTATTTGGTCAATTTATCTCAATTTATTAATTAATCCTTTGTTATATTTTCTCTCCCCTGTCCAGCTGCAGAGGAGAGTGATAGAGAGGCTTTGGTGGGTGCCAGGCATCCAGCCTGGCAAATTGGTTTGCATCATCATTGCTTAGGATTAAATTCATTTGGAGTAGATTTTTCTTAGAGAGGTACAGTGGCCCAAAACAGTGTGAGGGAGCTCAATTATGATTAAACATAACAGTCAGTTAGGTCCTGATTTTACTCCTTGAAGCCTTTTTATTCAAAGATGAAGATTTGATGATCTTTTTTTGTAGCTCAGTTGGTTCTTAAGGAACAGCAGTGCGAATGAGAATGTGGTTCATTACAACCTTCAGAGGTGTTGGGAATTTTTCTTGACATAGTGCAATCCACCAATATTAGAGATTTCCAGGCAGTCTCCGAGTGAGATACCAGGTCTCTGCAGAGATATTAGCTTGAGGAGTATAGTCATTTTGGAGCAGTGATTTGTCCATTCTAATTAGCCCTGCTTAGGCAAATGAATACAGTAATTCAGTTATACTCCTTCTAATAGTGATACTTTGTTCAAATTTTTCCATTCAGATTTCCTTGCTGATAATATTTTAGTAAAATATATGATCTATGTGGAGACAACTTCTCAGTAGGTTATAGTATTCTAAAACCAGAAATGGAGATTTTCCCTGTGAAGTAAATCATTTTGCAAATGGTCATCAAAGAAAGCACAATTTTAAACCCCAATTAGTACAAAATTTCTCAGAAATGAGAGCATACTTTGCATCCTGCAGAGATATAAAGCTCAGCTCTGTTCTAATTATAAAACACGATGATCGGTATCTTTGCAGCCCAGCACACATCCAATGATCACACAATAATACTGTCACTAGGAACTGTTTATCCAACACAGACCAAACATCTGTCTCTTGTCCAAAAAACCCTATAAAACCTTCCCCACATAAACCAAACAATAATTCCATAAATAATATTTTAAGTTACTTTTTAATGCATAGGATTTAGGAACCATATATGAAACTCTACCTCAGTGACTGGATGCATTATCAAATTCTATATTTGATTCCAAAATGTGTTGGTGACTTGTTGTGTTAGAGCCTGCCCCATTTGTATTCATTTAACAGCAGCTGCCAAAGGGAATCCACAGGTAATATTGCACAGCCATAAGCTGTAATTAACCTCCCATGGAAGTTCAGCAGACACAGAGAGTCTCATGTTTCATTTCTATTCTGTGCTACTATCAAAGACCCCGTCCAAAACGACCCAGACGCAGGCACGTCTGATCAAAAGGGTACCTAGAATCAGAATGTGCTATAAGCAGCCTGCTTGCAACTGCTGTTGAAATGGGCCCTGAGGCACACCAAAAAGTCACTTGTCTTTTCAAAAGAAGACAAATGTAAGACTATTTTAATTTTTCTGGCTTCAGTTTCCATTTTGCCTTCAGTGTTATCTCTTACAAAAGATAATTAGCACCATGAATGAGCCATCTGCATCACTCATGTTGATTTTCTACTCCCGCTGGAGCTGAACCTTTAGCCTTTAGCTTAGCCATTCGGTGCCTGTGAGACTAGCCGTATGTCATGGTCATTGACAAAGATAAATAATGATGCCTTACTGAAGTAAAGAGGAGCTATTAATAAAAATATTGTGAGATGGGCTGATCTGATGCTTCTCACTGGTAACATGCTTAAACAAAAGATTTGTCTTCTATTAGCACTAGAACTTCATCTATAGGATCTCAAAAATAAAAAGAGAAAAAAGAAAAGAAAGACATTATTTAAACTTTACATAATCTGCTTCTATATCTGCATAGACTTTAGCTACAGTATCCGTGACAGGAGTGTAGCCAGATTAAGAGAATGTTGCTGAATTTTTCATTATGTCAGTGAGCGTGCAAACTTTATCTTTACTGATTTCAGAGAAAAATGACAGACAAATGAGAAGAGCTTTTCTTGTTGTCTGCCACTTTGAAGAACAATCTATAAAAGGTTTCAAAACAACCCCTCTGCCAAGTCTGTTGTCGTTAAATCAGTTCTCTTTTAGTCAGAAGAGAGAAACATCAAAAACATCATGCAAAGATGATTCTCTATCAACATGCTTTGTCATACAATAATTTTGTTCACTTTTTTTTTTTTTCACCTTCCACAAGATTTCATATCCAGAGGTTTGTATCAGAAATTCTCCTGAAATCTTTAGCAGGATGGTCTGGCCTCTATACACATTTTCTTGCTCAAACAGCCTGGAAAGTTGACAGCTGTTAAAGGATTAACCCCTCAGGGTCCAATCCAACATATAGTAGGTTCTTGATTTAACTGGAGACTTAACTGCACAAATGTCAATAGAGTTTGAAAAAGAAAATAAAATTGTGCATAATGTTGCCTAATACTCCTTACTGGAAGAGAATATCAATTGGATGGTTATAGAGATGTGTTGAGCTTTATCACAATATTAACACAAAGGAGATTTTCTCAGTAGGAGAATAGAACTTGGATGAAAAGAATGACAATAAATTTCTGATTGTGGAGAAAAAAAAAATCTTGTGGTACCCAGTGTTGAAGGCTGTTCTTCACTGCTGTTAAATCTGACAGGCAATATTGACATTTAATCGTTTGTATTTAAAAAAAAAGAAGATACTCTACAATGTTTTCATCCATATTCATTTCTCAGACATGTATTAAATTCATGTAGCTTACTTGTTACATCTCCTATTGCATCTGAAGTCAGTAGATCAGTGAACAACTTAAAATATTTAACATTTGAGGCTGCCAGAGTGGTGTTAAACCCAGTCAGTGGGTACAATCAGTCACTGTATGTAACATACGAAGCCAAGACTTAGGGACTAGCACAAATTCTGTCTGACCACAGACAAGTTACTGCAGTGGTTACTTCCATACTAATAACATGATTCCAAGGCGAAACACTCAGACCTTTACTGGAAAGCAGGTTTAACCTTCCATTCATGTTTTTCTTCTATTTGTTTACTGTTTGTAGCTGTTGAAACATCAGCTATCATAAGAAGAATTCAAATGGGTTGCTTTTTATGTCAACTTCAGCACTACGAATTTCAGCTCTTGTATACAAACTGCAGTTTCTGGAGATCTAAGACACACTGGAACTGAAGCCTCCTGCAGTACTTAAATAAATAATGTGTCAGGATGTCTGGTTTAGGATGTAAGTTAATAAAAGAACAAGCAAAGAACTGCTACCATTTATGACAGTTCCAGCCCCAGCATCCTCATTAATAGAGCAGAAGAATAATTTTTTTTAAACACATTCATATTCATCTCTGAACTACTCTCTGAAACTGGAACTGCTTTTGCTTCCTTAGTGGTTGACATTACCTTCCTGGATATTTTGATGCCTCACAGTAGAGACTTTGTGATGTGCCTTGAGTTTAGGCTTTATGGTTTTTGTGAAAGGCACATCAAAACACATAAAACAAAATCAAAGTGTCAGAACATCAGAAAGATATTACCAGATACTTTAATTAATATGAGAGTGTAGAGAGGAAACTAAAGTCTAAGGTTTTTTTCCCCTTACTGAAGGCTAATTTAGTTCACATTATTTATTTATTTCATTTTGGAATCTTCAGAAAGCATGTCTTATGCAAAACATATAAACAGCTAGGCAAACATCTGAGCAGATGCAAAAAAAAAGTTGTCTTCATTTTCTTGGGTGAATAAAAACCTAGCCTTTCTTGAAAAAGTAATGGAGTGCAAGGAGAAATTAATAGTTAGAGATTACATAACAAAGCTAGAAAAATTAGCATGCTGTTGTTGGAAATACAGGAATGGCACATCTGTAGGACTGACAGCAACATTTTAATTAAAATCTTGGAAATGTCTCCAAGTATGCCATAAGTAGAGTAGAACTAGCTTATTAAAATATGTGCCAATAAATCCACTGTTCTAACAACTTATGAAAAGACAGGAAATTTGGCAACTTTGGTTTATCCATCACTGAATCATAGTAAAAAGAGATAAATGAGATTTGTGTGTGTATCTAAATCATCTCTCTATCAAACCCATATTATTTTTAACAGGTCATTGTCTAGTCCACTTTACAGTGACTCACAAAATGTGTCTTATAAAAATAAGTCACAGAGACAGTTTCACGATATAATAAATCATATGGGACTGGTTTAGGATATGTCATTTCACTGTGAAATAAAGATACAATTCAAATCATTAACAAAATATTTCTCTACAGATTCTATCAATTTTTCCTGTTTTGTTGCGTGCCAATTTATTGCTTCATCACTACTACTTTCACTACTTCTTCCTTTGAATTCCCTCCAAACCTAAACTCATTGTATTCATTGTTATACCACTTACTAATTTCATTCAGCATTTCTGCATATTTTTTAGTTCAAATTGAGCTTTAAATATATTACCATCTGAATAATTTATTCTGCCCACTTTTAGAAGTTTAACATCCTAAGGAAAATTATTTTGTGGAAAAAGTTTTGTCCAGCTATGTTTTGGGAGAGTTCGCTACAAAAAAGAAAAAAAAAAAAAAAGAAAGAAGAAAAAAATCATAACACAAACCGACCAACAAGCAAAAACCTTAGAAAAAGCCCAAATTATTTTGTCAGATTTCCAGGCTTTCCAGATGGAAGAAAGATGTGTAAATTTGGATAGCATCTTTTGTTTATCTTCACACCATTTGGATGATATTATTCTTTTTGAACTCTTTATACAACTTTGCAATGATACTTGCAAAATTTTTTTTTGTTCAAATCTTACTTACGCCAAGGAAAGGTCTTTCCCAAAAATAGGGAAAATACCTTTCCCTTCTTTTTTCAGTCCTAAATCTGTGCTTCATAATCACCAGTTAAAAATGGGTACATCTTTTTACATCAGGACTTTCCAGATTTACCTTGAAGGAGCACATTTAAAACAAGTAGAACAGAAATTTTGTATTAATTTTATAATATATTGAAATCTGAAATAGTTTTTTTTTCAGCCACAACATTATCATTACATATTTGATCAGTTACAAATGGCTGCCACATCTATTATTCTGTGGATGCTTTGTATCATTGATTACATAAACTCATTCTCAATGGTTCATATTATTGATTCTTTAAACCATGCAGTAATTGTCTGAGTGGGCAATCTAAGTTTCTTAAACAGGAAGACCTCTTTTTCTACTCCACTGAGCTTTGAAATGTTCAAGACTAGTTTGTGCAGATTGAAAGAACTTTGTGCATTTATTTTTTTCCTATTCCTTCAAACATAAATGCCATGAGTGGTATTCCACAAGCTTTCAGGTTTTTACCTGAAGTAATAATTCAGGTAACATTTGACTCAGTAAGTCAACCGAAAATAAGGCTTATTTGCCACATGCATAAGAATTTATTGAGGAGTTTGAAGGTTCATTAGTGATGACAAATACACTTATTTTGTTGAGAAACCATACCTGTATACCCCTAACATGTTCAGGTTGCCATATGAAGTCTTGGACAACATGCTGGCAGGTCAAAAGAGTGTTGGGGCATCAGAGGTCATGATACAGCTGGAAGGAATTGAGATTCTCATTCTGACAGCACTCTTGCAGCTTTTATCACCCCACCATTTGGCGAATGTTAACCTTTGCCACTGAGTTCTGAGTTCTAACTTACAAAATTTTTTGAGTTTTGTACCTTTGAACCTTTGGCTAGACTGTAGTTTGGCTACTGGAATACGCTGTTCATAAAGATGGAGGGTGCTACATACCCAGGCTTCACTCAACAGTTGCCTCCCTTCCTTCCTTCCTTCCTTCCTTCCTTCCTTCCTTCCTTCCTTCCT